>JAOEHI010000683.1:0-13484 GCA_025447815.1 Percopsis transmontana
GGCCCTGGGTTCCTCCTGGTGCAGGACAATGCCCGGCCTCATGTGGCCAGAGTGTGTAGGCAGTTCCTGGATGACGATGGCATTGATGCCATTGACTGGCCTTCACGTTCCCCAGACCTGAATCCAATTGAGAACCTCTGGGACGTTATGTATCGGTGTGCATCCAACACTGCCAAGTATCACTACAGACTGTCCAGGAGCTCACTGATGCCCCGATTCAGGTCTAAGAGGAGATCCTCCCAGACACCATCCGCCATCTCGTCAGGAGCATGCCCAGACGTTGTACACACTACTGAGTCACAACATGAGTTGCAGGGATTAAATTCACAAAAGTTGAAAAAGCCTGTGATTTCAGTTGTTTACTTTGATTTTCGGTGTGAGTTTGAATCCAGCCCTCAATCGATTGGTGATTTTGGTTTCCATTGACCGTTGTTACGTAATTTTGTTCTCAATGAATTAGGCTACACAATGTACAGTAAATATTTAGATATTTAATATATTTCGCTCATCGAAACCCGATGTATGATTCCAATGTTGCCTTAATATTTTTGAGCAGTGTATTTAGCACAGGAAGATGGAGAAATGTAATAGCCTAAATTGTAGGCCTCTATCTTGAATCATGTTTGAGATAACACATATTCATCAAAATGTGTAAAATAATGAATTCGGGTCATTTTGACCTGTGTTACGTAAATTAGGGGTATCGGTAGCCTATGAAATCATATTTTTCTCTAAAATAACTATAGTTAACACTGAAATCTAAAGGTACACATATTTCGAAAACGTTTCTTGAGGATTATATATATATTATGGTTAATTTAATTTAAGAAACAGTTAAGAGCTTTAACCAGGCCTAATTCCTCTCCAAATGATACTGTGCACAATACATCTCTTACTATATTAAAGACATTCTGTGCTTGCAGTGGGGAACACTTCCCTCTATGTTTTGCGAACCACGTGACCTGTGTTTACATCTTTTCTCAGCTGTTGTTTCTTCTTCTATTTCGGCGTGAAGACATTGCGTTTAATAAACTTGTACACTGGTCCAGATGGCTTGCTAACTATATAACCGACTAGTTCCCTTAACGTTCATGTAATATTCACCGAGCGGTTCGTTGGAAGTGTTGTGGGGAGCGAGTGAGGTAAGACGCGGCGTTGTGAGTATGGTCCTACTTAACGTTTAGCAACACGGGTTAGTTGTGTTGTTGTTTTTTGGAGGCTGTCAAAATCCGTGCTTTAACTAATGCCGACGTTTCATACCGCGCTGGTTGACATTTTCTCGTGGGCTGACACTGATATGTTAGCTATTCAACGTCAACTGCGTTGGAGCTGACAGTACCTAACCTGCTTTGTCTATGTTTACGACGATGGCGCACGCAGGCCCAAGACAAGCTAACGTTAGCTTGGTTAACAGCAGATTAATTATTCACTTAGCTCGAGATGTGCGAATACTATAGCAACATTTATATCTGTCATAACGTACCTGTTTAGACAACTTGAAAAGGACACTGAAGTTTTAATGACAATAAGTAGGATATTTATTCTGTATTTTAATCTTATCGGTGGACATGGCAATTCCAGAAAACCCTGTGCTTATATTTTAAGGTAACGTTAAAAGGCTGACTGGCGTTGTGCCAAAATGCTCCTGTGTGTAACGTTACCAATCATGTGTTCATTATTTACATTTAACGTTACCCTCGGCAACTGTTTTCTAAACTTGGTCTATTTGGTGGCCGTACTAGTTCGCCTACTAAACTGTAGGCAAAGGAACAATCTTGGGGGGAGGATTTCGACAAGGCACCTGTTTAGCAACTTGCTGTACACCCAGTAAATTAGTTTTGGTGGATACATTAGAATAAAAGCGGACACCAATATGTTCTCAGTATGTATCTTAAGGATTTATATACTGTAGTTAAGACTACGAATCTATCATACAATGTCAGTCACGTATATGCTAGAATAATATCAATCCACAGGCAGGCTACCGCTTGACACTGTTTCCTGAGTTATTGTTTTGTTTAGAAGCCGTTCAGCAAGCCGATTGGCTCAACGTAGCACTTGAGTCATGACAGTCTCATAAACGGATTGGCTTCCTACCCTGTCAGTCAATGGTGAATCAAAATCTGTGAAAGCTCGTGAACACTGCAGAAGTGTTCTGCTGCCATCGCCACTTCCTATTCAAAACCAAAAGGAAAAAAATATGTGTAGACATTCTAGAAATCTGCAAACTCACTGCCTGGAATATTGTTTATAGTCCGTGCATTTGTAATAATAACCGTCACTATGATCCGGTTGCCATATTCTTCTCTTTGACGCAGATTAATATGAATCTTGGCATCTTGGCATGTACAGCTTGGCATGTACAGGCCATGTGCTTCTAATCGACTTTCAGCGGAAGACTTGTTTTACTTTGCTTGAGGAACTGTCACGTGATCTAGCAGGTTTAGTTAGTTTACTATCTGGTTGAAAGTGGACTTGTCTTGGTATGTTGCATAGACTACCTTTCCAACTGCTAAAGGGGCCAATTCAGGTCACCATATATTGTAAACAGCCAGTGGACTCTTATTTAGAGGGGTTCATCATTAATTTTAGCTTACAGTAACCATTGGGGATTCTAACCTCATTACTTTTTTTTGGTATGGCTTAGAATGAATCTTTACTGCCTTCTTAAATCAATGGATTATCATTAGTAAGACTCTACTGCAGTGCCTTAAAGCAATTTGCTTGTGAAATACATGGCCTGACCCAGTTTTCTAGCTTTCTGACTATGCATTGCAGGGAGGACAGTGGTCAAAAACTAGGACAAAACTCTGCTGTCCAAACACTGGTGATTAGCACGCATCTATGATTATTTTGCCTGTGTGGAAGTTAGTGCAAAATTACCTCAGAAGCCATACCACTCCAATGTCACCTCTGAAGTGAGTCTTTATTAGCTGAGTCAGATGTGGAAATGCTGAGAAGGCAGAGAGAAAATTCAACACTTGTCTTCCTTTTAATGTATCCCTTGCTAACACTATTCATTTAACTCTTATCTATTTAATTTACAAGACCACAATGTTATGGAATATGTGTAGTTTGCTTGGATAGGGGTTTTCAGAGACCGGTACACAGCATTTTGTTGCTCAAGAGCTGTGTCTGTTTTAGAGACTGTGCTCCTGTGTTATTTTTAATGTTTTAAAAAGGAAGTTAGGCCTACACTTACTTACTATACTCTCATTTGGATTGCTTATTGAAATATTATCAGGAACACTCGCGGATTTTTTGTAAATATAGTTTAAATAATTTCTTAGTGCAATCTGTGACTACATTTGTTCAGCAAACAAAAATGGTTCATAGCACAGAAGGGGCCACAAGCTCGAAACTATAACCTTTGGATCAAAAACTTTGTGAACTGCTGTACGAAGTTACAGCAGTTACCATAATGTGTTTATGTTGTCTTTTTGTTTCCTAGATGCCTGAATGTGACCATGGTCTGAACTGACCTTTCTCCAGGCCACTGCTCGTTCCCATGCCAGCCTGAGAAGGTGTCGCTCATCTGGATTTAAAAGTTCTGCCTTTTCGTTTTCCCTTTTCGTTTGACCATGGGGGGAGCTGTAAGCGCAGGGGAGGACAATGACGACCTAATTGATAACCTGAAGGAGGCGCAGTACATCCGCACAGACAAGGTGGAGCAGGCGTTTCGGGCGATTGACCGCGGCGACTACTACCTTGATGACTTCCGCGACAATGCGTACAAAGACTTGGCGTGGAAGCACGGCAACATACACCTGTCCGCTCCATGCATATATTCTGAGGTGATGGAGGCACTGAAGCTGCAGCCAGGATTATCTTTCCTCAATCTTGGCAGTGGAACCGGTTACCTGAGCACAATGGTTGGCCTGATCATAGGTAGGCCCGATGTCTGGGCTTGTTTACTGCTTTGGTTACCACTTTGTTTTGCTAACCAATTTTATGTAATTTCAACAAGAGATGTCACTGCATTGCAAAAAACATTCCCAAGTTACCATAGGAACAAAACTGTGAAATTAACACTGCTAATACCCTAATAGGCAGTAAAACAGCAAAAGCTAATTAATGGTTTAATATGTTTGTTTTGTTTTTTTTAAGGGCCATTTGGTGTGAACCATGGTGTCGAGCTTCACAAGGATGTGGTTGAATATGCCAGAGAGAAACTGGATGATTTCATAAAGAACAGTGACAGCTTCGATAAGTGAGTGTACGATTTATCTCCTATATTACAGTTTACAGAAAATGTACACTAAGCTGCGAAGGGTTCAGGGTTTCTAACTACAAGTGTTAGTAACAGTTTTACCTGCAGATATATCAAAATTCTGTTCCCAGCATATTAATTAATGAATTTAATTTGGCCTATTTGCTTATTTTCTCACAGGGAGCACATGTGAAGAGGAGCCTGAAACAAATTGCTTTTTTCCCTGGTTGTCTAATGCATTTTATCCCACTGTACTGTACAGGTTTGAGTTCTGTGAACCCATGTTCGTGGTGGGGAATTGCCTTGAAATCTCAACAGACAGCCATCAGTATGACCGCATTTATTGCGGTGCTGGAGTGCAGAAAGATCAGGAAAATTACATGAAAGTACTGCTCAAAATTGGAGGCATTTTAGTGATGCCTATAGAGGATCAGGTAAGTTGTGGAACAGATCTGAATAATACAAAATAAACTCTGTTATGGTATGGACTGTTATACATAACGCTGGCCCAGGAGGGACCAAAGTGAAATATAACTGACCTGCAAGACATGTTGTGTAACATTCACAGTTATTATTGAGCCACACTTGTCCCCAAATCGTAGCATCTGTAGAAGGAAATATGAGTACAAAAAATAAAAATACGCTATCTATATGGAAAAATGTCAAGACACAATATGGAATGTGGGCGCAACTTGGAGCAAAGTGTGTAAAGAACAAAATAAATAATATCCTGACAGGAGGGTGAAGTTTGGAGCAAATGCATTTGGTTTCAAGAATTACTGATAGCTCACATAGCTACAATAAACAGGCAGTGGTTCCAAGCAAAAAATGAATTGTATCCTCGTTCACCTTGCTGACCCAGGATCCTTCCGATTTAATAGCCTACAGTATGTGAGCACCAGTTGCTTTTTATAATTGGCCAGAATCACACTTTGTTTCATGACGAGCTGTTTGCTTCTGTACAGTTGACCCAGATTACCAGGACTGGCCAGTGCTCTTGGGAGAGTAAAAACATCTTGGCCGTGTCTTTCGCTCCCTTGGCCCAGCAGAGCAGGGCTGATGGGGATAAGCCTGACGCCGTCCAGCTGCGTGAGTTCTCTTGTCTTCACGCCGTTCACACCTATAATAACCTTATCGTAGTTGTGGGGCCTTGCTATGCTTCCAGGTCAACTCCAGTGCAGTGCGCATGCAGTGGAACGCAAACTGGACCAAATTCAGGACTTGATGCTTATTGATTTTTATTTTTTTATTTTTTAATTCTTATTCTTATTATATATATCTAAGTTTTATTATTGTCAGGGTACTATAGTTAATTGAGTTGTTAAAATGCATAGCCTAGGGTTCATTGCAGGGACAACACATGTACTTTAGTTAGGACTGGTTAGTTTGCAGATGTGCTTTGATTAGAGTTTACAGATAAATCCAAATCTATCGGATAAAGAATTTACTCAAAAATGTCCAATAGGCAATTTAAAAAAAAAATGCCATATTGTTTTTTGAGTATACGATTCCAGTCAATGTGACAAGAAAATCACTCCAATAACATCTATTTACTGTACAGTAAAACATAATGTAGTCTGGACAAACTCTGATGTGGTCTATGTTAGGATAAACTCTTAGGTGTCATCTCTTTGCTTGTATTTAAGATGTTTTAAGATATTTTGAGGATTTAATGTTATGAAATGTATTTTAGATGTCATTATTCTAACAGAGTGTTGTTTGCTTAGGATGACTGACTGGTCTATGACCTATTCAGCTATTGACAAATGTACTTATTTTAAGTCGCTTTGGATAAAAGCGTTTGCTAAATGCTGTAAATGTACCACATCTATATTATGTTAGAGCTTCCCCAGATCTATTTTGTTTGGAAAACTGACGTTTTGTTTGGAGAAAAATTACTTTTTCACTCACAACCTAGCTCTTGTGCTGCTCTATTTAAAAAATGTCATACACACCTGTAGAGCAGAGGTTGCGCTAACCGAATATTTTCTGTCATTGACTGAATTCTTTTAACAATGACAGAAAAATCTGAAGGCCGAGTAGAACACTGAGGGCGATTGCGCTATCTACCGTAACTGTAAGTAATTCACGCCCTGTCCAGTTGGTGGTGAGTGTGAATTATTATATATTATAATTTAATATATATTTTGATTATAGTATTTCACAAAGTTCGTCCCCATCTACCTGGAGGCCTTCAGAATTTCGAGTGAATCCCCTCTGCTGTTGAAACAAATGGGGACAATGTTGTTGATTGTCATATTCTTTTTCAAGTTAGTTCCGATTTCAAGTTTGCCATGTTGGCCATATTCTTTGACAAGCCTGAGCCTTCTGGCTTACCTAGCCACCCACGCATTTTTCATATGGCATTTGTCGGCAATTATCGTGTGGCATAATTAGAGGTCCGGTTACTGAAGTAAAACTAGCTAGCAAGGACTGTAGCAAGGATTTTGTTTTCAAGTAGCGATCATCATTCGGTAAGTCTGATTTCATAATTTGTATGGTACTATTGAATAGTTCAATTTCTGAAAGCCCACACAGTCACCTTAAGCTACTTTTTTTTCCTTTTTTTTTTAACTGCACAATATTATATAATGTTATTACACACCAGTGACGTGCGGTGAGGCCTAAGTCAGTGTAGGCAATGACCAAAAAAAAGGCAACTCACTAGGTGCTGAACAGTTCGTAGCACACTGCACAACATATCTCACCTGTTTTATCTGCATGACTCGCACAGTAAGCAAATACCAGTAAAAATGTCAGAATTCAAATTGATCGTGAGCTGGCAGAGTGCCTGACGGGACCATAGAGCCTGATAAAGGCTGGTAAAGATAATCTGACGGACAGATGTTTAGGACATTGATCTGATCTCTGCAATAATAATAATATGATGCATAGACGTTAATTTGTTTGGGAATAATGAGGGAATATGCATTTTGGTTGGTTAGTTGTTAGTGCTGTTTGGTCTGTTTCGTGAGAGTGTTGCTTGGATTTTGAGGCAAGGTTGGTCTGTGTGTTTGTGACAACCTAGGCCTGTTACAAGCGTTAAACTTCTTACAGTGTTACTACAGTAACTGTACACAGATCAGGGAAATATGTAGATCAGGTTGTAGTCTATACACTACACCCGCGCGTACTTGAGGTTATTTTTAATATATGTACCATTAATTTGTGCATTGCGCACTGGTTCTGAGCGCATACGGCAACTTTTGTGTTACTTGTGGTAACACTGAAGGCCCAGTGTCGAGGGTCACGGTTTGCCACTGTTAAAAAATAAATAAATACATGACAGGTAATAACAGATTATGACGAAGTTTTACGTCGCTGTCTGTCAAAATGATAGACAACTCTAGAGTTACTGCTAATATGCCAATCTCAGTTTTGGAACGGCCCGAACAGCCCTGCAGAAGAATTATCTATGGAAAGAAAAATAAATTGAATTTTTACATCTGAAACCTAGACCCTAGGTGATAGATATCATGCGACTCCTCAGGTCTATGGGACCTGTGAATTCATGTAACATACTTTTTCTTTTTGTTCTTCCTTTTTGAAATGTGTAAAACTTGTGTATATAAAAAGTGAAGCAACATGATCCTTCCTACATAGACGAACAAGCCGGCCCTGGGGTGAAATGTGATTCTGTTTATTATTCTCCAAAAATTAACAGAGCATGATTCAATGGCCCCACTTGTTTGTGATGACCTATTTGTATGATGTCTTCACCGCGTCCCCAGCTCCAGTGACGGTGAGGAGCCTTCAGGACCTGTCTCGCATCTACATCCGCCGCACCCTCCGGAACCTGGCGGCGGGAGACGGCCAGGACAAGGGCCCGGCCCAGAGGGTCCCTCAGAAGCGCAAGCGCAGGCGCTGCCGGCGGCGACGCATCAACGCATACGTGTTCGTGGGAAACCAGCTGATACCCCAAACTATGGAGAGCGAGGAGGAGGAACCGCCCGACGAGGAGCAGCATCAGAAGGAGGTGGAGGAGGAGGAGGAGGAAGAGGAGGAGAGAGACATTGGTGACATCGAACTCCTCAAACAAGTGAACTTGTTGAGGGACCAAATAATGGCTTTACCTCTGCCCGAGTCGCTCAAGGCGTACTTGCTGTATTACAGAGAGAAATGACTGGTTCACCTGCTCTTGACTGGCGCCTCACCCGATTCGTCCATTTTCAGTACAGATGTAGCATTATTTCCATTTAATCTAGATGGCAGAACTATAATGGAGAGAGACTTCATCGATTATATTGGATAATAATGTTATGATTGTCATGACAAAGTTGCTATGTTAGATTATTTTGACTTTTGTTTCTGATATATACACATACAGTATATATCGGCATATTTGTAAAGGTCTGCTTAATGAAAATCCTTTTCAGAAACCAGTTTCGAGATTCAGATTTTATCAGTGTTTTACATTTATCACAATGTACAACAGTAAAATGCTTACTATATTTCTTAAGAATATGAACGTGGAAAAAAAAACACGAGAATTTATTGCACCTTTTTTCTAGGAGATTCAATTATCTTACAATTTACTGATGCTGAATGGAGCAAAAGACACTGAAATTCAAACGGAGCCGCATTTACGTTTAAGACTTTTTGCTTATCATCATTCTTATTGATGTTGTAATTTGAGGGAACATATTCCTTCTTACTGCAAGAGATATGTGAGAGACAAGATGGGTTATACTTTTCTTCAACAGGAGCATCTTTAAGTGTAAAGGATTTGTTGTTTCTGTAGGATGCTTATATTCTCATATGCTGGCTTTCTCTTAGGAAACTGGCATCAGGATTCATGAATGGGTGGATTTGGTTATTTTGAACCTTGTTTATACACGAGTTGTACCAGACATTTTTTATTTGCTAACCCATTATGATGATATGATTTAAAAAAACAAAACTTTTGTATTGGGGAAATAAAAGCTGATTACTAAAGGTTTTGGCAGGACCACATCCTAAATGATTGATCACTGGAAGTGATGTCCCATGTGATCAGCAGCTCAAGTTATGTTACTCTAGTTCGAGGTTTTGAATGAACTGTAAAGTGCTGATAACGTAGAGCTTTTCAACAGAAATTATTGAATTCTATAAAATACTACATTTTTATTCACAGTATTGCAAATACGCGTCTTGGAGTTTTAAAGCCTTTTTCTAATCTGGACTGTAGAAATGTCCAGTGAATCACCTTATTCTGTAGTCCTGCATTTTGAAGTTAGGCTCTTTTTAGCCTAATTTTGTTTTGTGGACTTGAATGTGTTATCAAAATACAATTTTCTTAAAGCTACTCTAATAAGCCCTTGTGGTTGAAACCAGCATTACAAATTTAATTTTGTTTGGGAACTCGAGAGTACATGCTCCTCCCACACCTGAGTGGCTCCCACTGCTCTCTACTCCTCCCCCTACAGAATGCACACTGTTCTCTACCCCCCTCCATAGTCACATTCAAGCATAGTTGTGTTTGCACGGTGGGGTGGAATTCTGGCGTTCTAGGGGTGCTATAATACAATGCAAAAGGAGTGTACTTTTCAAGATATCTTCCAAGTCATGGCTTTCAAGTGCCAATATGCCCTATCACTTTAGTGAGTTTTGTTTATGGGTCTGTAGAATTGTCCAAATGATAGTATATTTTTACATTCCGCAGTTAAAATAACAGCACGGCGCTGATGGATGTCACACTTGTGATGTGTTTATGCTTTGCAACTCTCAGACCTTTCCTCATCTTAATTTAAATGCATTATTTAGTCAAATGCTAAGTTGAATGTCGCTGAAGTTAATTATATTAAATTTCTAAGTGTATGAGTGTATATGTATGATTTTCATATGGTTATGCATAAACAATAACTTGCGTTTGGTTTGGTATTGCACCCTCTTGTTGTACTGTATATTGACACTGGGAAATCTGCCTGTAGATCTAATCTCCACTGGTAAATGGGTAGGCATATTAGTGATCTAGGTCTCCATTGCTTTGGTGTAATGTAAATGTTTGGTTTTAAATGGGCTTCTTTATATGTGGTGATGTTAATTTTGTGTGTGTGCGTATGGAGAGCAAAACATTTATCTTCTGAAAGGTTTTCACATTCAATTTAAAGCATTTCACTAACAATGAAATCCCAGGAATAATGCTGTGATTTCTCTACTAACAATGAAAACAACCAATATGATCTATACAAAATCCATAACAAATACAGCGATGACCAATTTAAGTATAGTTGCAAATTAGAGGAGACATTAGGTAAAACACAGGGGACTACCACAATGGGAGTACAAATTGACATTGACAAAACCAGAATTGCATTTAACCACTTTAAAGATCTCAGTTAATTTGTACAAATGGGGAACTATTCGGTTCTGTATCTGGCGTATTTATGATTTCTCATAAAGTGTGAAGTTTATTTTAAAAGATGTGTTGTTTCTCCATAAATGTTTGGCACAAAAATAAAGGTCACAACCATGTTATACTGTCTATTTTATTTTACTTCACTGCTCTTGGAAGTCTTATTTGTATAGGACCAATATTTTTAACTTGTCAAGATGTCACAGATGTTGACATGGAAGGTTTTATGGATGCACAACAGAATGTGCACTATGATTTATTTTAATAAACTTTTATTAGAGAAGCATTTATTTTATTTCGGTTTTATTTATTATCTGCAGTAAAGAGAGCAATTCAACTCTTCCAAGCAAGTAAAAAAGATAAGCTTATATTATGTATTTATTTAACGTTTATGAGAACCCAAAATAGAATAACAAATAAGGCATATTTTAAAAAGTCTTATTTATTAAGTTATTACACAGCATATTTGTTAATAAAACAGGTATCATCTGCAGAAAAATAAAATAAAATTCACTCTCTAGATCCTGTGTTCTAAGGGAATGCAACCAAGATCATTATAAAGCACAAAAGCATCACTCAGACTTTCTTTGCATAGTCTGCACCACCATTGCTTTGCCTCTAACAATAATGTCAGCTTAGCTATCACTCCAATGCCCTCATTAATTTTCAATTATGTTCAATTTATCCACCCATGGCCCTCACATTTTCTTTGTATTCTTCTTTGGGAAGTGGAAGGTAAGAAGTGACCATTAACAGCATGAAGCATGAAGCATTGAAGCATGTTCAGAGTTGTGTTTACTTGTCACTCTTCAACATAAATGAAAAAAACTGTTCACGACAGCGAGATGTTAAAGAGAGCATCTAAATCTCTTGAGGCCACAATGCTACATGTTTCTGTTTTCCTTGTGTCTCTCACTGTCATGCCTTCATGCCAATGAATAGGTTTGATCATATTTCACTATTTACAAGCGGAATTTCAAAAAAGATAAATATTTAAAAATACACCATAGCTCATTTATTTTCCTAACTTGGTCCATAGGGTAAATGATGAAGAAAGAAGTATACAATCTACAGTACCTATTCTCTGGTGCACATCAAATTAACAAATACCATAATCCCTAAAAAGGTAATCCCTAAGTAATCACCATAATTCATTATACTTTTGAGTTCATTTGAATGTCAGTCGTTATTTACATAACCAAGATTTGAGGGGAAAAAATAAAAGTTAAATAAACATCACAGAAGCTTTTATTGTTGAGCAGTATTCTAAGTGAATGCAGGTAGACCGTTTCACACAGCCATTCACACTAAGTCTTCCAAATCCTGAATTATTCACCACTCTGTGAATCCACCATGTCATCTGTGTTCTGTCCAAGTGCAACGCTACTAAGTCAAGCAGGGATTGAGGGATTGTGTGGATGGTAGACTTATTCAACCAACCTTTCGGTTGCCTATCGCGTCTTCATCCGTAATTCTCTAAATAACCCCTCTATCGATAGACGTTGAAAAAGTGGTATTATTCTGACGCTAACATCCACACGTGTTTAAACTACGTAGGCAATAATTGGTATAAATTATAGGCTGAAAGAAATTAGTTGTGCTCCCCTGCACACAGTAAACCATGTATTGACCGTGTATACAGCCGCAAGTAAACAATGTCTTCTTGTAACTCTCCGTGCCAGCCTACCTATATCTAATTCATATTGGTCAATACGAACAAAGAAAATATTCAAAGATGATGAACAATTGAAGCACATAGCGGTACTGTATGTAGAAACTTTTGAATGATTTTTCCCCTCAGCCAGCAATAATTAAAACAATAAAATCATGATCGTACTTGCAGCTTACAGTTTCACCTCATTCAATGAATTATACTGTATGAGAAATGAAATATTAAGAAGGATTAATATCTTTCGCTGGGCAATTGCCTGTGACAAACACAGTGACAGTTTTGAAAGACTGCACCAAACTGTCAATAACATCATACAGAAAAGTGATCCTGCCCTTGAGAGAGAATTTGTGACAACACTAATGACAAGGACGTCAACTGAAAGAAAGACTTGATTCAGTCATTTGGAATCACGCTTTGTGGTCATTTAACTGCCTTATTCAAAGTACAGTCCAACGTGTCAATCAAAAAAAGGATTCCAGTAATCCACTTTTCATTCCAAAAATGTCCCTGTTGACGACGTCTTTCATTAGAATAGGGCCACTCTTGAGTACAGTTGTCATTCATACTTCCAATGAACACACTCATTCCAGTTTTTCATTGATTTAGGCCATGGTAGTGACTAAGTACAGTGTCTTCTAGGGCCGATGAGAAACCACAGCCTGTCAAGTGGAGTATTTGAGTTTAGGTGTCTGTGAATTGAATGAGATACTTGTGAGAGAAGGTATTCCAGAGTTAGTTGCAGTACCCTGGCTCTCCACAAACATTGGGTCCAGACATGCCACTTTCGCAGCAAAAAATGCATGGATACAATGTAGCACTGCAAAGAGGCTAGAGAATTCCAGCTCCTGTAAAAGAAAATCAATACTGAAGTCACAAGGAGGTAATTTAGTTAACATAACCTTGTTGGCTATTTGTTACCCCTTAATATAAGTTCTTACCTTAGCTTCAATGGCCTTTGAGTCTTGGTTTTGGAACAAAAATTTGATCTTGGTTTTCCCATCGTCCGAAGATCCTTTAAGTTGTGAGAACTTGTATCTCCACAGCACCGCCTGTATTGAATGAAGGTACAAATTGTAATGAATACATACACTAATCATATTCTATTTAATACATTTCACACTCATTTCACAGCCAATAGGAAATATTCCCACCTTAATAGGTGCATCACATAGGCTACACACACAAAATGCAATATATTTACATTTACATTTAAGCATTTAGCAGACGCTTTTATCCAAAGCGACTTACAATTAGTAGCCTAAATTACT
>JAOEHI010000685.1:0-13480 GCA_025447815.1 Percopsis transmontana
AGAGCGAGCGAGAGAGAGAGAGTGAGAGAGAGAGCCAGAGAGAGAGAGAGAGAGAGAGAGAGAGCGACAGAGAGAGAGAGAGAGAGAGAGAGACATGACACCACACCCTCCAACAGCCAATCAGCTTCCAGCACGGGTCACTTCCTGTGTGCCTCACCTCACTCTCAGCGAAGTGCCGCTCCCCCTTCAGACACAGAGACGTGCGCCGCAGTGTCTTCTCATCCCCGTCGTCAAACACTGCAACACACACACACTCATTAGCCCCCAGGCGGACACCGCAAAAAGCA
The DNA here is from genome assembly GCA_025447815.1 of Percopsis transmontana. Classification (NCBI taxonomy): domain Eukaryota; kingdom Metazoa; phylum Chordata; class Actinopteri; order Percopsiformes; family Percopsidae; genus Percopsis; species Percopsis transmontana. The sequence goes on from JAOEHI010000685.1 coordinate 288, forward strand.
CAGTCCAACGCTCTACTGCGTAGCGCTGAGGCGCCCCCTGCAGGCAGGACGTGGTAAGTGCTCCCTTGCCACACCAAACCAAACGGTCTCACGTGTGACGTCAGCTTATATGCGCTACCTGTGTCGCACCTAGACGCCACATTATAACAGCTATTAGAAGGTCAAACGGAAAAGACTTTCGTGGCAGCGGGAGAGCAGGCTGGGTCGTCATTGGATTACCTAATCGGACGGCACAGTTACAGGGGAGCTTTGGCCGACATGCGCAGGAGGAGTCAGGTGCCTCTGGGAAACACTCTGTAACATTCTGCATCTTCTACAGCAGTGTTTCTCCACTGGTGGGTCCCGACCCAAAAAAGTGGGTCTTCGGCTCCGTCAGAAAGGTCGAACTTTTATTTATACAAGTTTACCGAACTTCAGATGATTTTGTGAAATAAACTGTAACGGTTCGGAAATTAAATTTGTCCTTTGGTCGTGACTTAACGACCAAGGACAAACACGTGGGTCCTGAAGTTAGACCCGTTGAGGACCATCTCTGACGCTCTGCTGACCGAGGAGCCCACTGGTCAGAAGCTATGGAGCCAGATTGTTCTGCTAAAGCTATGCAGTGTAGTCCGTAGTCTGCTCTCACTGGGTGCTTTAAGCGCTGATCTTCATGTCTTTTAAACATCGGGTCCAAGACAGCGACCAGCCCGGTCCAGTGGACAGGTGCGGCAGCAGTAACTATAGTAACTGTAGGGTGTCTGGATCACTCCCCAGCTCCCGGTGAAGACTCACCCACTGTGTACAGGCTGGCATCTGTCAGCTTACTGATGACTGCCTCGCTGGAGAGACCCTCGTTGGTCTTCACCTCCACCGTGGAGCCCACCTGCGCACGCACGCACACACACAAATTATCCCTCCATCCTCCCGTCTTCCAGTAAAACACCTGAAGCGCTACTGAACTTCCTTCTCGCAACACCGGGGCCTCCTGCAGACGGGCGGGTAAATATATGTTACATTAAACACTACAACCACTGGTAACTACGGCGACCAGCTTTGTAGACATATTGGAAACCTGTTTCTGAGGAACGACCGAGGTCAGCGGTAGATGAAAAAACGCTAATCTGGTTCTGGTCCACAAACAACAGATTACATTTTACGGATCGTCGGTGTGAACACTTATTGTATCTTGAGGTCAGAAAGCAAAAGTTAAGAGTTAAGTGTTTTAAGTGCAATTCTCACCCTGAGTGGACCTTTGACCTGGTCGTCCTGGACGACCTGAGACGTCACTTCCCCCTTCAGAGTCACCTAAACACGCAAAGAGTGGTTTGATCACCACCGGGCAACAACAATCCTCCGGGTTAGTTTCACAGTAAGCTAGTGCTGCGTGCGCCGGCTTACCTTCACCTTCACCATGCGTTTAACAGTCTTGATCTTCGCCTCGCAGAAAGCCCCGCGGTACTTGGCGCTGACATCTGTACCCACTGTCAGATAGGCAGGCTCATCCACTGCCTACACAGGGGGGGGGAGACAGACACACAATGATCCACTCTTCACAGGTAAGCCCCACTACTGTTAGTTTGTATGTGGCACCAACAGATCGGGCACCTTACCTTCATCTTTCAGGCTATTTGAGGGAGTCCAGCGCGAAGGATTGTGTTAGCTGCAATACAACACGGGACGTGGTTATGAATGTTATAACAAAGTACTTAATGTCCAGACTGAATAGGAATGACAAACTGCTACTCCAGGACATCCTTGTGATACAACACCCTCCCTACACACACACACACGACCGTAGCGTGTTGTATACTACACACACTGTACAACAGCAAAACAGTGTATACTGTGTGTATGTGTCTGTGATTCCCGCTCCGCGTCACGTCGCCATCACGGCTCGTGCAGCTCCATGTCAGCTCGGCTAGCGTTAGCTCGCCGTTAGCTTCAGACCACCGGCCCGTTAGAAACGTTACCGACACCCCGCGCCCGTTACACTGGAGTCGTTAGGAGAGTAAAACGCTCGTGCTGCCCTCGCCGTGGTCCTGCTGGAGCTAAAATTAGCGGCTGGCTAACAACCAGCTAGCTACTAGCACCGGACGGAGCTTTAAAGCGCCTGTTAGCAGCTAGCTGCTAGCCTCAGCTGACTGTAGAAGGCTAAAGGAAGTTTCTACTAGATGTAATAAAGAACGAGACTCTTCACTGATACTACAACTTAGACAGTAGATTATTATTTGGTATTTATTTAATATTTATTTACTGTGATTCTTCCACAAAAGACGCAGACAGAAAGACAAGAGACTACCATTCAAGTCCTCTCACTACATTCTAGATGATATTATTTCATAACGTTATAATGTAACACCTCCTTCTGCTATAACACGACTGTTCTATATGATCTATAACGTGTTAAAATCATATTTCGTGTCGTTAAACATCTTCATGTTACTTACCTGCTACGACGCTGCTCTGCGATCAGAACAACAAGCTGTTGAGCCCAGGCTGTGTTTCCTGCAACCTGATTGGATGCGTTTACAGAGCTAGGCGAAACGGACAAATATGATTAGTGAAAACTTACCTCGATTGTGATTGGATATGCCTCTTCTCGCGCGGCTATTGGCTGATATGAACGCGGCGCCTCAATTAATAAGACGTAATTTGCTGCCCGCCATCCAACCAGGGTTGGTATCTGTAAAACTACAATTGGCCGCGCGTATATTCTCTCAAGCCAGGTCGCGCAGTCATTGGACGAACTGCTTCCGGGTCTGTACCTGACAAATGTGCCACAGAAGCCTGCTACCGGCTTTTACTACGCGTTTCTTACCTGTACCGGCACCCGGTTAAACCCAAATATACATTATTAACTACAAACATAGCGCTAGGACGGACAAACCGAGCTGTTGCGCTGTTTATGGGCGACAGAGTAGGCGGGACCTCGGATGACATCACGCAGCAGTAAGAGCGTGAGGAAACGCCATATACGGGATACTTTCCTGACTGGTTTTAACCAACACGTCGGCCACGAACACGGCCATACAGCAGATAGTCGGTCAGTCGTCGTCAGGTTTAAAGGTTTCCTTCAAACTGTTCCAAGAATCTCAATGTTTAGCGCAGCTATGTATCTGGTTCATGTTTAGCTTTATGGTTTTGTTTCAGACAAGTGCTTCTCAATGTGATCTTAACGTATAAACCTTTCGGGGTCAAAGATAAGTATAAGTTACACATTTTGACTGTATTATAGAACCCCAAACGTCTGCCCCTGCTCACTGTTTATGTTTTGAAACGAATATTTGCACAAAAGTGTGTGGCTGTAGAGGGAAGGGTAGAGAACAGTACGAGCCTATTAGCACTGCAAGAGGCAGAGTAGAGAGGAGTGCCATACACTCTTGAGTTTCACACTCGTTTTAACCACAAGGGACAAAAATCAAGACATTAAATATGTAAACTGAGAAGTAATAAAAAGTAAATACAAACGGCAAACAGTTTAAACATTTTTCTTTTATTGTGGAGGTTGAACTACAAAACATAAAAAAACACAAGCAAAGTTCTAACTGCTGTTTACATGTTGTCTTCATCAGAATCATCCTCTTCCTCCAGAGAATCCTGTCAGCAGAGAAAACATATTTACTGGTTAGCTAGTTATCTCCAGTTTGTGCTAGTTATCTTCAGTCACCCAGGATTTTCTGTCATGGTGGTGCATCACTTTTTACGAGGGTACATCGCCACGGTAATTTAAGCCTAACCTGTTCCAAGGCAGGTCATTTTCAGGGTCTTGAACTACACGATTACCATCAGAATACACTGTCTACAGAGGGAATGGTATCTTTGTGGTTTCATCCCAATTAGTAGGTTATTTGCATTGTTTAACATGCTGCCTACAGAGATGTGGGCTACAGTAGTCCACACTGTACTTTACAGTTTTACTCGCAACATCACATACAATTTACAGTTAAAATATGCAAGGAAAGGGGCAATACGCGATTATGGCAATACAGGGCTGCTAATTCAGGTTAAAGTAGAGCAGCCTGTCTGGATAACGTCCGAGATGCGATAATCATTATGTGACAATATAGTCAACATGATTAACATTCTTTCTTGCCTCTCCACTGAGGAACTTCGCTGACCTTCCAGTGTCTCGCGTCATTGGCTGTTCACCGCACACGTCACTGGTCTGAACCAGCGTCCTAGATTACCATAAGCTAACCCGGGGCACACTGTGAAGCAGCATGGTGACACAGGGCCCTGTGTCCAGTAGGACTACAGCTATGCTTCCAAACAACACTACGCATTACTATAGAGTGTGTGTGTGTGTGTGTGAGTGTGTGAGTGAGTGAGTGTGAGTGTGACCTTGGCGTATTTCTCGGCCTCCTCTCTGACGTCTCTGGGGACCAGCTCATGTCTGCCGTTGGTTACTAGGAGACGCAGGAAGACAGTCACACAACTTGCCATGGCAACCACAACAAGAGCCGGAGAGGGAGACATAGCGGCGTGGGATAGGATCCATTTGTATATTAGTACACCACAAATAAAGAGAAGGAAGAAACTAAGCTCAAATGTGATATTGCAGCATTACCGTGGAGTGCTAGACTTGTGTATCTCGTCTCTCCTTAAATGCTTAATGTGCCGTTTTCTAATACGTCATAGTGATCATAGAGGTGTGCATATTCTGCTGTGGCTCCTACGAGGGAGGGGTAAACTGAAGACTGACAGAACCGAGAGCCAATCAGAAAGGAGGGAGGAGTCCGTACCTTCTCCCACCCAGCTAAGCTCCAGCTCAAACGCCTTGTCCTTCACCTCGTCATGGACGATGTAGATTCTGGAAAGACAACCATGTTCCATGGTTACACGTAGACTAGACACTACAGATATAAAAAAAAGGTGTAGAGTTCATGACAACGCACATTGATTTGTCCCCATCGACCTCCCTTTGGCCACCCAGCAATATAAACACAACTTACATTTTAGCAACCTCTTTCACCAGCTCTCTGCAGGTCATGTCCTTCATCTGGAACCAGAGAAGATGCTTACACCAGGAAGTGGATTCACTCACACTCATACAGGAAGTTACACCACATTCCACCAGAGGAAGTCTTTACAGAACTGGATTGTGACCTCAAAGTCGAAAGTCACTGTTTGTGAAAAATTGGTCAATTAATGAATTAGGGCTGCAGAAACGCATCAATCAAATTGATGATGAGCCAGAGTGTGTGTGTGTGTGTGTATGTATTGATTATAAATGATTTACCAGTGTAGCCAGTGACAACACACAACCAGGTGTAGAATCTACCTGAATTAACAAGTGTAAAAAGACAGAAACGTCACCTGTAGCTTCTCAATCTCTGTCTTGGCTGCTTGTTTGGCTTTACCGATGGCACAACCCCAGTAACCCTGCAAGCGCACACACACACATTACATACAACAGCGTGTAGCTGTAGCTCCTCATTGGTTAAATAAATGTCCTACTTGTGCAGCTACTAAATGCGTACAAGTAAGACCAATCAAAGCGTTGTGTTGCTCCACTAGGACCTGTCGTAGGACTACACCACGTGTTCACTGTGCTACAGTCAATATCACAGAGTCTCTGGACAACGCCAAATATGGCAGTTGGATGCACATATCCCGCCCCCCCAAAGAGCCAATCGTCTGCTTTACAACGGCCGATTTAGAAACTATCGCGAACTATTAAGCCAACCGTGTGGTTGCACTGACCCTTGCGGATGCGTAGTGGAAGTATAAACTACCCATAGTAACTGCCTGCGGGCATTACAAAGATGGCTGCCAAGTGGCCAGGATTTTCACTTAACGTATCCGTCATGAAATATAATCCAAGTTATATTGAACACTGCCACACAGCTACGGCCACTGAACCCCATACACGAGTCACGTGAACGCAAGCATGGAGTACGCTACTGGAACTGGAATGCGTGTGACTGGAACGGTAATCCATGGTCAGAAGCTTTGTGGCAACACCAGGAGGAGGGCTCTGCGTAAAAAGAGGCCAAGTCATGCAGACCGGAACCTGATCCCCCCCACTGTGAAGTAGGTGGGGCTGTTTATCTTGCTGGGATACATAGCATTGTGGGATCAGCAGGGCGTACCGCGTCAGTACTACAGCAGAGGCCTGCGTAGCACACTATATATACAGTAGTAGTGTGTGTTTCTTACATAGGAGATTCCAGAGGGGTCGACCATGTAGAGCTGAGGACCGTCGTCTTTATCGTAGGAACCCAGGATGAAGCTGAACACAAACGCACACAGTGGGATTAGAAACACACACGCTGTGCACAGCACTGTTGCCTGAGTGCCACCTAGTGGCTGCAGTGTCTCATCACATGGCTGTGCAGTCAGAGGGACTGTAACGAACGTAGTTGATTGGGTACCTGCAGCCAAACGGCCGTACCGCGCTGTAGAGTGTGTAGGCGTGCACGTACATCGCCACTCGGTCGGATAGGTGCTGTTACAGAAGACATCCACATGTACAGCAGTTAGCAGACTCTCAATAGGTACATGGCTGAAGAGGTAATACACCAGTCATCAAGTGAACACATTCTGGTAGAATAATGACATCAGCATGTAGGGATGTTCATAGTTAAACCGTTTAACCGACAATAAGAATTTTGACCGATTAATACTATCAGTTGAATAAATAATGCAGGAAACTTTTTAGTAAGAAAAAGGTTTGCTGCATGGTAAAAGAAAATTAGGCTATATATGTCAATCAGCTCATAGGGGCGTGTCCCATGCAACCAACCACACGTGTCTACTAGAGTAATATTTCGCCGAGTCGGGGCAAAACGAAGCCAGCAAAAGTACCGTGTGGGACCATTTTCACCCAAAGGATGACGAGGTTACTTGTAGGATATGCAATGAAGTACTGAAATATAGCAGTAGTACTATTTGCTTATTTTAAGTTATAAATATTTTCCTACCCGGGAGATCTAGGCTATTATGTGTAACAACAAATTCTGTGACCATTGTTATTGCTTCTTATGGGGAAAGAAGCAATAACTGGGAGGGGGGTCTTTCTACTGTGGTACTTTCTACTGTGGTTATGTTCTTGTCATAATGTCCACTTGAGGTACAAAAGAATAATACTGATTGTTAGTTTAATATAAAAAATGTAATATAATATAAAAATGTCAGTATTATTTTTTTTATACCTCATGAAGGCATTATGACAAAAACATAGGCTAACCACAGTTGGTATTCACAGAGGGGCTCGTAATGAGAAGAAAGATCCCCCCGTTATCGCTTCTTTCCCCATAAGAAGCAATAACAATCAGCGTTTGAATGTGCAACAGCGACCTCTGCGGTAACAGGTTTTCGCGTTACACCGACCGGTTCTACACAACGCACTCGGTGCCGGAGGATTCAGTGATTCATTTCATTCCGCCGCTCACCGGAGCGGATCGCTGCCACTCAAGTTAATGCTTGTGAAGTCACCAAATGTGCCACGGCACGTTTCAAAAGCGTCTCTCCGCTTAAAATACACGCCTGGTCTAATTTTGAGGGAAGCGTTTCTGGGCCGCTTCTAAAAGCGTGTCGCAGCCGGAAAGCGACGCAGCCGCTCTTGGTGTAAATTCACTCCGTTCCCAGCAGCGCTGCAGGTGTGCGATGATGTGACGATATGTGAATGCTTTCTCATGTTCTGTTGTGGTCGTTTATGCTGCTATTTGCACAAGTACAAATAAACCCCTTCTTAGGAAAAAAGAAGGGGTTTTAAAAAAAATAATGTTTGAATGGGTCACAGACACTCTATTCTAAATAGTCAATTTTAATGTTGTCGGTTAAAGGTCGGTTTATGAGCACCAGCTATCGGTTGGAAAAAAAAATTAAAAATCTAAATGGCCATCCCTATCAGCACGTCATCAAGGCTAACTTGGTTACCAAGACATCACACCATTACAAACATACCATTAGGTCCTCAAACAATAATTGCCAACGTCTTATACACACTAAGAGCCTAAACATTCCAAGAGCTGATCCCAACAAGGGGCAGGAAAGGAGAGTATTGTTTTGTTACTATAGAGATAGAGAGATAGGTTAGGTTAGGTTAGTGGGAGTGCTGTGAGGGGGAAGAGGTCAGTGGCGGGTCTCAAGTATCCATCTCACCTTTAGAGGAATGTCGTGTCCGTAGTTTGACCTGAAGTTTGAGGCCTCTTCTCTGGCGACCTCAGACAGAGAACGAGCATCAGCCAACAGGCCTGCCACCGCCTAGAGACAGACAGACAGACAGATGCCCAGACCTCAGTTACACAGTAGAACCAGGTTATGTATATAGCACAATATCCCCTGTTGATCAGTAGACAGAAATTAAACCATTCTAAACCAAGTATAGAATCAAATTGTGAAGGTTTGATCAAATGAGTCAGGGTCCCTGGAATGAACTAAAAATGTTATTGAAATATGCAGAACACCATCGGGTTTTATTTTCTTACTTCAGGGAGTCAAGGGAGGGGAACGGTAAATGTGTAAAGTTAACTGAACAAGATCCTTTGGCCGGTCCTGTCTAGTTGTCTGGGTGTCCAACTACCACCCAGAAGGTCGTGTGTTCGAGCCCCCGAAGTTGGCCTACCTGTAAGCATCCTTGAGCAAGATGTCTAACCCCTACCTGCTCATTGTAATTGTACTTACTGTAAGTCGCTTTGGATAAAAACGTCAGCTAAATGACCCAATTGTAAATTGTACTCCTCTGAGAAGCTGATTGATAACTGTCTATACATACATTCTGTAGCTGGTGGACAGCCAATCACAAACCAGACAGAATTAGGATCGTCCGGCACTCTCCTTCTGATGAATGAATGAGTGGCAGGAGAGCCCAGCATAGCGCCCCACCCATTTCTAATGGGCTCACATGACTAGTGCTAGTCGTTAACCTGGGTACGGAGGTCCCATGACCAGCGCTAGTCAACCTGGTCACGTGACAAGCGCTAGTCAACCTGGTCACATGACTAGGGGTACCTACCATGCCAACATGTTTGTCAATGTTGAAGATGCGTTTGTTGGAGCCCTGCTCGTACAGTTTGGACAGAACAAGCTTCTCTACGCCAAACACAACACCGTCTTTACAGCGGATCCCGATGGCTGTACTGTAGAGAGAGACACACAGTTGGGACACTTAGTAGAGCTCTTATCATGTAGACCCACTGAGATCATTTTAAGGGGGATGGGGGCGGGGTCATAACACCCCGATGAGATGTTGCAACCATCTATAATTAGGAAATTAACGCTTTTAGTGTGTGTACATTTACATACAGTAATGCACCAAGTGCTAGTAATGTTACTTTATAACCATTAGGAGGTGTATTTTCCTTAATGTGTTCTTCGTACGTGTCATCTTACAGTTGTTTAAGTAAACAAGTTTATTCCCACCTCACTAGAAGCATCAGTAGGGTGTTTATGTGTATGAACATGATTATAATACACCGATAAGCCAAAACATAACCATTATGGCCACTTTGACAAGGGCCAAACGGTTACAGCCAGACGATTGGGTCGGAGCATCTCCCAAACGGCAAGGCTTGTGGGGGGTCAGCAGTGGCGAGTACCCACCCAGAGTGGTCCGAGGAGGGACAAACCACGAACAGGGCGACAGGCTGTTGGGCCAAGGCTTAAGGCGATGCGTGAGGGCAACGGACCGACAGAAGGGATACTGTGACACAACACATCGCATTCTGCCGCTTATGGGGCTGCGCAGCCGCAGACCGCTCAAGCGCCCATGTTGACCCATTATGCTTTGGCTCATCGGTGTATACGTTAGTTACGACGTGCACATGTACAGACCTGCTGTTCTCCACAGCCTTCATAGCGTACTCCACCTGGAACACCCGCCCGTCCGGGGAGAAGGTGGAGGCCGACAGGTCGTACTAGAGAGGAGAGACGACTAATGATTGACAGCCATCAAACTGTAACAGGATCAGTGAACCAGATGGATGATCGGTGATCTACACCGATCATCCATTGTGTGAGCCTGACCATGACGCGGTAGCAGGGCGTTAGCAAGCACAATAACACACACTTTTAATTTAATCCAGTCAAAGTAATACATTTATTTAAGTTTCGCTTTAACTAGCCTAGCTGCTAACAGTGTGACTCAGCAGGCCAACAAGCTAGCTGCTCAAAGAAACAGACCTTACAAGCCGTTAGCGTGTGGAAAATACATACATACATAACTATTATACACATGTCAAACCATCATAAGGGGGCACAAATACATAAATACACATATTATCACTAATAAGACTCACCCCGGTCCCGATAGAGCTCATGGTAGCACACCGCTTAGCTCATCAATGAAGAAGAAACTCAAAACAGTGGGGTTTTACAGCAGCGGCGCTCTGCTGACCCCTGCAGGTCAGATAAGTCAAGATACTAATGTTTCACCAGGATAAATAATGTACAAAAACAGACATTATCATCTGTAACCTTGATGTGATGTTTCTAGTACTAGTAAAACACAGATGTATAGTTTTACGATTTTTATTGGACTCTGATGGTTTTATGCAATCTGACAGCCTTTACTCGGTTTAAACGGCATTTACACTGTGCACTACAAACCGCGGTCTTCTCCTAGTGGAGACGGAACCGCTGCAGTTTGGAGTTTGGTGTTTTGCTCAAGGACACGGTGGCAGTATTTGTTGAAAGACCACAACTCCGCTCAGAGCAGCCGCTAGCGACGCCTGGCGGAACTACATTTACCTCAAAGGCTGAGAAACAAGTTCTGCAGAGCTACAGCTGAACCGCTCTGGACTCCAGTTAAACCAGTGGAACACCAGTTATCGGTGAGCAACTATTTATGTATGTGTGTATATGAGAGAGAGAAAAAGAGAGAGAAACACTCGGTTGCAGTTCCGTTTAACAATTTGAAACAAAAGACACATTCGTGTTTCAACCAGGTATCAACACACAGACACACACACACTTTAGCCTAGCAGGCTAACTATTGTGAGTCGTGTCGTTCTTCAGAAGTAGCTACAAAATGTGAGTAATATCGATCATTGATTGACAAGTTATAGATTTGTCAGAAATAACGAGTTTTACTGTTGTTGCAGTTATGATCCTATAGTGTCTCTCGTATTGATAACCCATAACAGTCAAGGATTAAACAGACTTGGGACACGCAATAACTTCATTTACTGTGACGTCATCCCTGTTCAGTCATTGGTTCGACTGGAAACTGGCAGAACCAAAATGGGACGTTGGGTAAAATACTTGTACCGAAAGAGGCGTGGTCAATACACGGCACAACCGGCGCGCAAAACGTTTAGAATTAATAAACGTAGTAATAAATAAAGTAGTTCCAGAATAAAGTAGCTAGCAATACTGTTCCCTTCTTGTTGGTGTGTGGCCGACAGCCAATCAGTGCTCCGTACCAGCTGTCTGATCCCGGAAGTCGTGGTGTGACCGCGTTACCATGGTGATGTTTCAGATTACTACACTACAAGGTAATAGGTGCAGAACCCAGCTGGTCTCTCCGTTTCTCGACACTAGTGAGAGGGCTAGACCTGGTCTGTTTCCAGACCCCGGAGGGTGGGCTAGACCTGGTCTGTTTCCAGACCCCGGAGGGTGGGCTAGACCTGGTCTGGGGTGATGGCGTCTTGCAGCAGGAGTCAGGACGTCCACACAGCTCTCCAGAGAGCCAGGAACAAGATCTGTAGTCTGGAGAATGAGCTGTCCGTCATGTAAGACCTGTGTGTGTGTGTGTATGTGTGTGTGTGTGTGTGCGCTTGCAGCCTTGTGACACAGCATCTTAACACCCGTACATACTGGGCCAGATTAACCACTGCCCGGCTGATACGCTGAGCAGTGAAAGTTGATTGGTTGGTTTTATGAAGTTGTTGACAGGGCCTCACGACTCCTGAGCTGGGCGCTAGTAATTAATAACACATCAGTGTGGGTGTTGCCATGTGACCACCAGAAAGCAAAGCATTCTGGGAAGCGAGTGGCTAAACGGTTCAAGAATATATAGACTAAGACTGTGTGTGTGTGTGTGTGTGCGCGCGCGTGTGACAGTTGGACGGACAGTGAAGACGACTCATGGACGCCCAGTAAGGAACTTAAAGAGTCACTGGTGGACATGTACAAAGGTACACACACACACACACACACACACACACACACACACACACACACACAGCACTGCCTCCAGGGGTTTCTTTACTCCAGCTGATTTACAGTGAGTGCAGTGCAGTATTAAGTAGGGATGGGCATTTTGTCAATCTCGGCAGGGGAGCGGGAATCCGGCCTTCGTGGTCTAACCCTCTAGTGAAGGAGACTTAGTGGGGCCTTAGCTTGGGCCAAGAAACACGAGCAATGCACATTAGACTGGTGGATCTGTCCTTTGGTGTGATCCGTCAGAAATGACCCAGGACACACGTCAAGGCCGTGTGAGGGCTGTATCAGGTGAGCTGGCCCAATTGAGATGGTCTGGGATGAGTTGGACCTGAGTTGGAACACATATGTAGGAACTCCTTCAAGACTGTTGGAAAAGCATCCATTTAAATTACTGTTTTTTGGAACTGTTGTATAACAATGAATATGTTGGTGTGTTCTTTGGGGTTAAAATCATCTGTAATCTCAGATAAATCCCTTAATGTGACACTGTGGCACTCTGTCCAGCAGAGGGCACACTTGTCTTTTTTTTTTTTTAAGTCTCCCAAAAGCAGCGCTGTTGAGTTACTTTTTAGTACTGCAGTACTTTGGCAGTACTTTCGGACTTTGTGGTTGTTTGGTTCTGTGGGGGTGATGTCACAGAAGCGGTCCGTGTCATTGGTCAGATCAGATCCGCCAGTGAGACTTCAACTGCGTGTGTGTGTGTGTGTGGGTGTGTGTGTGTATAAATGAGTATTGCTACTACTGATAAAATATGTGTTTTTTTATTTAATAAAAATATTATTTAATAAATGAAGTATTGAAGTAACCATTACCATATGTGATCTATCTGATATTAATCAGATCAGATCACATAGATCACATAGGTCAGATCATATCACATATAATCTCTGCAGATCTGATCTCTGCAGATCTTTTTCATCATAAATGTGCAAATATACAAAGTGTGTGTGTGTGTGTGTGTGTGTGGTCTGGACCTGATATAAACATCTTGTTGTGCTGACATGGAGGCCTCTGGCTCCAGCATGTTCACACACACACACACACACCCTTTGATCTGTGTGTGTGTGTGTGTGTGTGTGTGTGTGTGTGTGTGTGTGTGTGTG
>JAOEHI010000687.1:0-13478 GCA_025447815.1 Percopsis transmontana
CACACACACACACACACACACACACACACACACACACACACACACACACACACACACACACACACACACACAGGTGTCACTCACACACTGAGGTTGGATTCAAATGACGCAAATGGTGAGAGGAGCTCCTTCACATCATAGGAAATGACACACCTTGCAGACCCTAATCTCATCTCCTCTCTTTTTCTTTTCTCTCGTCTCTCTATATACAGTATAAATATAGGATATATACAGTATATACAGGAATAGTCTATATATATAGTGTTTTTGTTGTGTTGATAACTACGTACCTATAAGCGTACGTATAAGCTTCTGTCCATTACATGCGGCTGAATTTCCCTTTAGGGATCAATAAAATAATGTCTTATCTTATCTTATATCTTATTCGATCCTCTCCTCTCCTCTTTTCCCCTCTTTTCTTTTCTCCTCTCCTTTACTCTCCCACATTGACTGTTTTTAGAAAACTAGCAAAATTTAAACATGCAAATGCCTTTCCTTACAAATATCTGTCACTCCCTCTTGTCCACATAAACAGAAAATACACAGTGTGTGTTTCACGTGACAGAGTTTGAAGCATTATTATATGGATCCATCTTTCCCCACCCCATTATCCTCTTTGTTTGGGTCATTAACCTACAGTCTCTAGGTTGTTGCTACTGTTTAAACCCAAACGCATTACTTACACTACCACAGAGTACTGCTGTCAGCAACCCAGGATCTTTATCTCATTATATACTGTATCTAAGAGGTTAAGGGAACCATCTTAACCCACAGACATCCGAAAATCCGTCTATTCACTTAACCTCTCTGTTCTACAATTGATTTGGGTCTGGATATTTTGCCAAGCATTTCCTAGCATTGGGCAGAGAACTGAATTATATATTTGATTTATATTTTGGATCTTGATCTCCACCACAATCACAAGCCACAAAGAACTTCACAATTGAGCAAGAAAACAATGCTGCCAAATTTGGTCAGCAGTTGTACAGCAGTCCATTCACCTCAACAAAAGAAAGTAAACCTTTTTTTTTTTGCTCTGGGATGCGTGTTGAAATATTTGGATGTGCTGCTGGATCTTTTCTCCCCTAACATGTCACAGATTGGCCGGCATTCACATCCCATTACCAAGATGGGTTTCAGCCGTGTGTCTCCATGAGGAATGAATATTACTTGTGTTTCGTTGTGGTTGAGTTGTTTTGTATTTGATTCTGCATGCCCAGCTATGCGAAAAGTATAGTGTCAGAGGCACAAGGTATAGGTGTTAATGCATCCCTTAATTTAAACAGTAGGCTGGTCCTATGGCAATCATAGCGGGAAGGAACCCACCTGTTGTCAACTCTATGAGAAATAGCAAATAGTTCACACAAATAAATGTATCTGTATTTATTGTGTGTGCGTACCAAGGAACTTAAGATGTAAATGTAAGTATGTTGAGGCATCACATTTGAGACATTTGATGTGCTGTTGTTACGTTGATATGAACTCCTCTGAAGTCTCCCTTCACTGACAGCTGATAGAATTGAACTCAAATACATTGGCTGTTGGTTTTAGTCTTTCTTGTCCTGCATTTCTGTCAAACACACACACACACACACGTGCATGCACAGCCATAGACAGACACCCATGCACACATACACACATACACACATACACGCGTGCGTGCACACCCATAGACAAACATGCATGCACACAGACAATTCATTTTTCTGCCTGTGAGAGAAGTCAATATGTGTCAGTTGTCTTTGTCCATTCAGCTGTCAGCCCGCGGAAGATTCCTTAACAGTTTTCACCAGCTCATTCCCTCTCTGTCCATCTCTCCCCATGTATCCATGGTACCCCTCATTAAGACGAGCTCTAAGCTATTTGAAGCCTAGAGAATAACACACACACATGCACGCTTATGGAATATGAGGTGTCTATACACATGAGATGATATAGATTTATGTAACTTGCAATATTGCATGATTTATAATCACTGTTCCTTTTCCTTTTCCAGTTCCTATACGAAGGAAATGTATTCCTTGATTATACCCTTTTATATATAGCAATGATGTTGATAATGCAGTTGTGTTGTTCATGTCATTTGATTTTAACCAGTTAATTAAATATAACGCAGGCTCATAAAGTTATCCCTTTTATAAAACACTACATTGGGGTCAAGATATACTGTCACTGTTGTGTCTGCAGACTTCACCTGCAGTAGCATAGACAGTGTGGAAAACCAACTGTTGGCGTATGTAAAGTACCATTCCAAACTCAGTGCAAAAGACTGGACCTTACATATCACATCTCAATACAATAACACACACGCGTGCACATTGACACGCACACACAAACGTATGCCTACTTCAGCCTAGAAAAAGTGTTTGCTCGGGAGGATAAAAGCTAAATGTCTGGAAACCGACTTCACATCTGCATCCCGTTAAACACGCTAATGATACCCCAACCCCCAAACACAACACGGACGTGCGTGCACACACAAACACACACCTATCCGCGGAATACGAGAACAGTACACTCAGCGGTATAGCCTAGCCTATGTTTAGGAATTCTGTAATGTAAGAAAAATAATGACTCTTTCACAAAGAAGTTTTATGTAATGCCTGTTTATCTCTACGAGTCGTGTGTAACACAACACTTTGGGATAATGTAATTCCACACCAATTTCACTCGTGGGTGGATGTAAATCAGTTTTGGAATCCGGTCTTCCAGAGGTTGCACCATGACAAATGAACAGAAACTACGCATTTTTCTTGTTATTCTTTTGTGCATAAAAATCGCGTTCCCTAATGCAGAACACAAATAGGTATATGTCTGTGAAAGAAATGTGTTATAACGAATAAAACATCCCACAATATATTTTATATGCTGTGACTAAGTCCAACCAAATTACAAGACACAGCCAAGCCGTTGTACTTAGCTATATCGCGTACTGGTTCTCGTTAAAACGACCGATAAAGGAAAGAGACCGTGCCAATGTGGGGGTGGTGGTGGGAGGATCATTAATCACACTACAGACACTCCTACTTTCTCCCCCAAGCAGGGGGGCACTGCCGTCTTTCTGTGTCTCCGGTGTGCGATATTTACACCCCGCAAACTCCCCCTCTGTCACAGTGCGCCCTGGACCTGAGCTGAGCGGAACGAAGCAGCGGAATAACGCACGATGGATATGAAATTGTTGGCAATCGTGATTGTACTTACAGTGGCGATGTACTCTACTCTATCAAAAGGTATGTACAGGAACTGTTCATTTTTTACTTAACTCTACTCATGGTTTGTTGTTTCCGGTTTACATTCTTTATACATTTTTATTTCAGACCTTATTGATTTAAATATGCTTACAGAGCTGTAGTCTACACGTTGTTAAACATAAAATTCTATTCGTTTGTTGCGGTGATTATTCTGCTTGCCCAGTGTACCTATTGTTTTTGGGAGAAGATGCACGATTATCCGTATTTTTCTAAATCAGTGTGATCGTGGAGAGCCAAATTAATGCGCACAATGTTTATTATAAACCTTATGTCATCCACTTTAATGATTTCCATTGGGCGCACCATTTTACATTCGCATAGTAGGCTAGCCTATATTAATTTTAAATCTAACTGGGAAGACAAATAAGATCAATAGCCCTTACTGCCGTGCGTAAAGCAAACATAGGCTCCCCAGGCAGATGGCGAAACGTCCGCATGTGGCTGCTGCGCTCAGTGAGCCCGCCGCTCGGACCACTGACCAGCGTGTGTAGCCTAGACTATTTGTTCTGCACTTTCACGTAATTACCCTAAAATAAGGCACTAAATCACAGCTAGCCTATCTGGCGACACCAGGCTCCTCGGCTCATGGTGTCGGGCTCTTTCTAATGGTAATAGCGTTAGACTAGGTGTAAAATGATTAGCATTAACATAAAACGATGGCAGTTATTTTCTCTAGCTATGTTAGAAACTATTGTTGGCTTTAGAAAGTGAGATTATGTTTTGTGAGCGCTCGACAATACTATATTTGACAGAACAAAGGCGAAAAACTTTGGAACATTATTGTGAACCTTTGCAGTACTCTGAAACTCTGAAACATTTTATGATATAACAAAACAAAAACAAAAAACGTTTGATGGATCTTATTTTTTCCAGACAAGTCTGTTCTGTAACATTTGGGCTATGTAAAAAAATGCCCATAGCCTAATTTTTTGGCAGCAACCACTGATATCCCATGAACTATACGTTTTTTTTTAAAAATAACAGCCGTATGTTTCAGCCCGCTGGCTTTGCTGTGCATCCATTAAGTGTATTCGATAAGAACAAATCACAATCGAATTGTCAATAATAGTAAGGATTTTGATAATTTGTGTTTTATTATTCTCTGCATTTAGTGTGCTGTGTAGTACTTTGTAGGTGCTTGTGGGGACTAACAGGCATTAATGTTTAAATAATATGTCATGAAAGGTGGCCCTCTGAATTCTGTTCATTCTTTGAAAAGTTTTATATTTTTTTATATTGGACTTCTATTGTAAAGAGAATTAACATTTTTTATACTTGGGGAATGGCACATTTTCTAAATTCAAATCGTATTAATTGTAAATATTATCACTATAGAGTTTGAGACCCTGGAGTCATATGCCTTAATCCATAAATCTAGTACTGTACATAAGTATAATATATCTGGGTCACATTGCACATTTCTGCATTCACAGGTGTGTTGCAGAAGTAATGTTCCTCTGTTCTTTCCGTTCTAGCTAAGCCTATCGGCCTGGTGGAGAGATGCTACTGCCGTTCGACAGTCAATTCCCTCCCAAGAAACCGGATTCGAGAGCTCAAGTTCATACATACGCCCAACTGCGCCTTCCAAGTGATGTGAGTACCCCTACAGTGGGTGGCCTGGTACACAGCCAATGGACGCCCATCCACACAAACACACACACACACATACATACACAATTCTCTCTCCTGGCTCTATAAAGGCCTGTGTAAGACAGGTTCCCTCCTTGTAGGACATTTCTCACCATCAATCTCCCAGAGGTGACAGGTCAGAGAAAGGAAATGTGCATGCATGTGTCTATACTCACTTACGACGACACACACACACACACACACACACACACACACACACACACACACACACACACACACAGACAAACACTGTGTAGTCTTATGAGTTTTTAAGGTGCCACACTGTAAGATGCCCAGTAAATGTGTTATTTTTGGATACATGAATACATTTGCATGTTACGAGAAAACAGTCATTGCTTTTGAAGTGAATTGGCTGTTCTTCTGTTTCCCTCAGATACTTAACGGATAACTTTATGGTGTGGTCTTACGCTTGCTTGTGCTTTATACTTTATAGAAGGTTTTCCACATGGAGACACATGAGCAGCCCATTTTGTATATTTGGGGATATTCTGGATATAGAAAGAACTCGTAGGCTATATTTAAAGAAGGGAGACTTCAGTTCACCAAACTCATATTGCGATGCACAATAAGGGGTTAATATCAAGCATGGTATTCAGTCTGTTCAAGAGCATACACTGTTTATTTGACATTACGTATAAGCAACATGTTCCAGAAAGAAGCTATAGCACATACTTCATAGTTATTTTCAAGGAACGAATCCAAGGAAACAGGGATAATCACAGGGAAACAAACAACTTATCTGATGACACTGACCCCTTTGCACACACTTGTAATAAATTCTGTGTTACATCATAAATAAAAAGTGAATCTCCTTTAACAAGTTACTGAACCTTTCTTTCCTATTTCTCATCAGTGCCCGGCTGAAGAACGGCAAAGAGGTGTGTGTTAGCCCAGACATTTGGTGGCTGCAGCAGTACCTTCAGAACGCTAGTAACAAGTAAGTGGATTCAAATCTTTCCTTATAACCTGCAAAGTGGTGACATATAGACCTACAATGCTTAGCGCGCACAGCAGGACATTAGTGTTGTTATGATGACACTGTTTCAGGGTTTCAGTTTACTTCATACATATTTTGGGATTTCCTCTTTCTCGCCATTGTCGCTGATACGATCCAGTGTTGGTTTAACAAGGATTATTTGTAGTTTCAGTACATAGTTCAGTTGCCAGAGGGTTGGTTGTTACTCGATGCACACACACTGTATAAATATGAATGAGTTTAGAACACTGTGCTGTATAATCACTTCCACCACTGTAAAGATTTAGAGTAACAGCACCAGTATGCAAATGCATGAATGCGCATTTGAATTCCACATCAGTAGCTCGTTGGGAAAGCGACTTATCTTAATTGCCCAATTTATTTTGGGAGCCCTAGCCGGGAACATGCTGGTGCATGATCTAAATAGGCCTATAGGTATGTGGGAGCAGGTATCCACATTTTACACCAATACACTGCTGTTCCCATCAGCCTCTATATGAAAACACACCACATCAACAGCAAAGGGGTGACATCTTATGAGCAGCATCTAACACTGGGCTGCCACACATGCAAAGACACACACTCTTAATATTGCTGAGCTACCCACAGCCAGACTGTGTGTCTCAGGGATGAGTGCGGAGTCTTTGTCTTGAGGAGAGAGAGGTGTTACCCACGCTCTGTATAACAATACAGCCCAGGTAGAGCGTGGGCGATGGATATTCACGGTGGAATGGCCACACTTCTACTACTAAGCCATTGTATAGGTTACATATTCAGTCCATGCTGTTTATGTGTATGTACAAACATGTAGAATCAATGAATCAGTTAACATGAATTAACCTAAATGGCACATGTAGGCTACAGTGTCAGTGTAGCGCATTTCTCTAGGACTTTGAGTCTTGGAAGAGGAGTCTTTATTTTGGTTGTACTGCTGACTGAAAAAAAACCTCTAACTGGGGAGTTGACTAAACATCCACAGCTCCTTTTTTCATATGGTGTTTAGCAGCTGGCTGCCAAGTACTTGACCAAGTGTACAGGATACAAACTATTGACAGCTGTTTCCATGTAAATCATAATCCTTATTGATTGTATTTTGTTTTCCAGGGTGAAGAAATCCAAACAGGCTTAGGCTAGAGAGTTTGCAGCCGGACCACGGAATTTTTGGACCATCACCATATATAACATGTAAAATGGGATCATTGGGGATCAATTGGCATGCCATAGCCTACAGCACTTAAGCCAGCCAACACCATGGCCACCCATCTATACCGGCTTAGCCACTGTCCATTTATCACTCTCACCACTAATATAGATGCTCTACTTCTTATTGCAATGTGCAATTCTATCTGTGTGTTTATGTTTTGTGTTGTTTTGATGCTGTAAATACGTTACATTATTGTGATTGGACTTCTATAGTAAAGAGATATTTTTGGAGCTTTTCTCGTTCCCCTGGCCTCTCTGTCGACACCTTGGACTGGGAGAGGGGTTGTGGTTTATTGGGAGGCATTCACAATTTATAATAGGCATGCAAACTGAGGTTCTGTGAGTTCTGTAAAGCAGAGAAGCAGGGAAAAAATTGATAATAATATATTATAACACATTAACATACTATTTAGAAGTCCAACAAAACAAAACAAAAAAAGGGAGGCTTCCATAAGACAGTTAAAGTGGCACCATGATATTGGAATGTCAGTAAACTCTATAAACGTGGCAATTAGCATACTTCTTCCACCAAAAATGTGATGCCAAAATGGTAAACTACTAATTCCTCATCTGTTGTGCAAACTATTTTGAGGCTGTGATTGTGTAACCTTAGGTTACCCAACAACTCTGCCTTTTTGTTTTTCTGAACATCTGGATCCATACCCGTTTTAATTGAGTGATGGACAAGTAAGCACCAAACTGCTTCTCCAGAACAAGTGATAAAACCTAATGATCACAATTAACAGTTTAGCAAAATTACATGAAAAAAAGATTGAACAATATTAGTGCTAATAAGTGAATCGATACTATGCCAGCTATCCACCCAGTATGAATGTCTACTTTCGATTGCCAAACTACTAGGTTACTACTACCTGTAATACAATAATTATTAGTAATCAATAGTAATACTAGCAGTAGCTCTAGAAAAAGTAGTAGTAGTAGTTGTAAAGGTCAGTAGTAAAAGATAGCAATGCACTTTATGTTCAAAGTATTTAGTGTCAAAAACAAACTAACAGAAACATTTTTGTTTATTGGTGATCCAGTGGGATGAATGTTGTTTAACTTTTAACTTTTTTCCCATTGTTAATATAGCTATATCTGTAACATTTGAATAGTAAGAGATGTCACTATTAATTATGTTTTCTTGTCACATGTAAAATTTAATATGCAAATATTTTATTTTTGTATAAGCCTGCATTTGTATATTATATGAAATTCAGCAATTTATAATAATGAGGTGAATACCTCACCAATGAGCCATTCATCCACTTAAAAAATGTATTTACCTTATATTAGTAAAGGTTTTTCTTGCAATAAACACATTGGTCATTACCCTTCATTGGTCCAATCAATAATAAAATGTCACAAACTCTTTCTTTAGAGATACAAATATGAATGTACATATTTGTGGTCACAAACTCACATTGAGTCAAAATAGCCTTTCCCCTTCAAGGTTGAGACAGGACAGTTGGTCTTCAGATTTTAAAGGGAAACTCTTCGATTTGTAATCAGATTTGCCTTTATGGTTGGACCCCAGCGTTACAAAAACATTGTTTTGGTTTGAAACGCTTGAGAGTGCATGCTCCTCTTGCACCAGAGTGGCTGACACGCCTCTTTACTTCTCACTGTATTAGACTCACACCATCCTCTACTCCTGCCCCTACAGCCACACAGTTTGGGATTTGTGGGGCTCTGAGGAGGAAATCTTTAAAGATTTGCTGGCTGTCAAACAGTTCAACAATTGGTATAGTACTGTATATATAGGGCTCTGCAACCAATTAATCTACAGTACACACACATACATGCGTGTACAGTGTGGAGCCCAAGTCATTACAATAACTAGATAAGGCAGATCATAGAAACATTATGATTACAACAGTCTGGCTGTATGCTACACATGGGACAGCCCTCCTACTGTCAACTGCATGCACTGGTCAGAGGGGCAATAGCAGGCTTTGATGTGAGAACATGTGTTTAGCTTGCAAGCAGATTGATCCTGCCTGTTACTCAACCATTAACTTAACAAGTGGTCATTAGGAAAACATTAGAGTTAAAAGGCATGAACTTTTAACTTTCCCCTAAAAGTGTATGTAAGGCGGAGGTAGAGAGTGGACCACTAATTGGAGCATTAGGCTGAGATACCAGGCTATCAATGAGCAATGAGAAACTATTGTACCACGTTAACTGATCCACTTTGAAGTCCCACATAGAAGGTAATAAAAATAGACGTAGACCACAGTACAGATAGGGCCAATAAAAAAAAAAAAACTAAAATCAGTATGGGGCAGTGACTGCAAAAAATCAACTAAAAATTAACTGAATGTTTCAGTGAAACATTATGGTAGTGGGTTAGCGATAGATTTTCATGGCTCATCCCCAATAATGTGAAGATTACCAGGCAGCCTTCACGTATCACATGGCATATTTTTTTATAAAATGGAATTTACTTTTCTGTGTTTTATATTTTTATATTAACTGTATAGGGATTTTTCTATTGTTAACATTTAACATTTTACTGTATATGTTCAACCTATAACTCAATAAATAAATCTTTGTTGGGATACTATGCAGCTTTTGTAAATTACTTTTTTGGCTTAATGTTTTTGGGAATGAAAGAAGAGGAGTGTGGGTTGCACAGGAATATATATATATAAATATTATATACTGTATCTCATAGGGACTAAGAATGTAAATTAGTAACTCTGGCATGTTTACATTCTGTATTTCATACTGATGTTCATCAATGTGGTCTGTCCCTATCAAATAAACAAATAATAATTAGTCGAAAATAATAATAATGCAAAACATTTGTCTGTGGTAGTCCCTACCTCGTGTCCATAGGAGCACAGCCAACAGGCTCCAGTTAAAATATGCAGGTGTTATGGTTGGTGCCAACAGACTTAAGATGCAGTAAAAAGGGATGTAAAATAATTAGACTGCACGTTTAGAACATTATGTGAACATTACACTTCCTTGTAAATGTAAAATCCAAAGACCTGGAAGAAATGTGTCAAATCAGCCAAACAACAACAATTTCATATATTTGTTTATACCGCAATGTGTCTGAGGGAGAACACAAGGCACATGATTATGCTACCAGTCAGGTCTCAGTTATTACATTTACATTTTAATGCATCTATGCATATCAGAATACTGGAACAAGGGTCTATCCTTATCCAAAACAACTGGAAAGAAACAAAAATTTCATCTGATTTCTGGGAGTTGTTATACTCGTGAGTTGTGATACTGGGAGTGCTGGGTAACAGCAAAATGTTCATCTAGGCCTATCGGATTCACAGGATATAGGCTGTCAAGAAAGAAAGACATCAAGACAACTAATTCTTTTTTGGACAGTTTGGACACCGTTGGGAGATTAACGCCATAGACTAGAGTGCAGAATTGAGATATTGGCAACATTTTTGATTCAGGTGTCAGTTTATGCATATTGTATATACAGTATAAGGCCCATGTCTCAGGATGTTACAGTTCAACTTGGTGAAATCATCGAGACGCTTGCTTATCCGGAAAATTTAGCAAACATTATCTGTTTGTAAGCTTGCTCAATGGAACAAGAATGTGCAGTACAGGACAACACATATGAAAACCATATTCAGCATCCTTCTTACTGCTTTGTTGGGGTTTAGAGTTCGAACACGCTGCCAGACAAGTGACACCTTGACAGAAGAATAATGACTTGTCATGTCACATGTGAGGAATGACACCCAAATAAAGGCTAAATGAAGTTTATGTGCTCATTTGACTTGCATTTCCTCTCCACCAGTGGCCTTAAAGGCTCCCAGATGTGCTGCCAGTGGGACTCCTTGAAGGGGTTTTTCGTATAACATAAGTATGACAAAATAAAATGAGTAGAAGTGTGTTTCTGTCTGTGTGGGTGTGCATTGCATACTGTATAAGAACCGTTTAATGAAAGCCTTACTGAGCCTCCATTTTTACTACATTCTACTGAG
The DNA here is from genome assembly GCA_025447815.1 of Percopsis transmontana. NCBI lineage: Eukaryota > Metazoa > Chordata > Actinopteri > Percopsiformes > Percopsidae > Percopsis > Percopsis transmontana. The sequence goes on from JAOEHI010000687.1 coordinate 11,049, forward strand.
CCTCCATTTTTACTACATTCTAAAGGTGTTATGGTAATCACCATACTCAAACATGGGTATGACTATGTGTGTTTGTGTGTGTGTGTGTGTGTGTGTGTGTGTGTGTGTGTGTGTGTGTGTGTGTGTAAGTGTGTAAGTGTGTAAGTGTGTGTGCATGTGTGTTGGTGTGTAGGTGCGTGATGTCACCTCCTTATCCTGTTCCAAGAACATTAGCTCTCCCCCCTCCCTGCTCCATACCTCTGGTAGGCCTGGCAGAGGAACAAAGTGGTTTACCAGCCCTTAATGTCCCCACCAGAACGCCAAGGGATCAGAAAAATCACTCTTCCATTCGCACTCCCATTCATCGGCCAGACACACCCTCATCTCTGCGGTTAGACCATGTCGGACCGAAGTACTATGACACCAAAGTCTCCAAAGAGGCAATTCAGAACTATTACGGAGACAATCTTAAAAGTGAACTCTTTGCATCGGTATAATAGGTTTTTGAGTGCAGACTGGTCCGACATTCATCAGAATTTTGTTGGCTCATATTTACTTGTGCTTCTTTGTGGATGAAAAAACGCACTCTGCACTTATATGCTATTTGTAAGCACACCAACTATTTCCCCCCGTAGTCATTGGCACTTGCACATATGAGCTAAAATCAAAGCACGTTGGCAATTATGTGTGGCATCAACTCTTAGGATATCATATTTATATAAGTCTTTCTGTAAGTCTGACTCTTAAAGGGCTTTGATCTGGTTAAAAACCTGTTTGCATAGCATTTATTTCTGACACTCTTAGTTCAATCTAATAAAGAGAACAGTTTATGGCAGCACGAGTCTTGGACGTCTCTGTAATCTCCTGGAGAAGTTCTATAAGAAATTATAATACTAACAATATAATAATGGGACACACTAGCCCCCTAGTGGAAAAGGACAGACATTACAAAGGACACGTCAATAAATTACCCAAGACAGGACACAACTCAACTCAAATACCTCTAATGGCAGCAGACTACATTCCTTGGCCATTTGGTCTAAACCCAGTGCGTGTGTGTGTGTGAGTGTGTGTGTGTGTGACCATGAGGTGACTGTATTCTGAGCCACTGCTGTCTCCTCCCGCCTTTACCTCCTGCTGTAATTGTTTACCCACAGTTCCACAGCCGGCCCTGGGCAGCATCCCTACCCAAATCCCACTCCTCACGGGAAACATTAGCACATTCATATCAGTCCCCACATCAGACGGCCCGTCGCACATTACCCCAAGTGCACGCTCTTATTCTGAAAACAAAAGCGCTCTCCTAATGATTTGCAAATGACTCTCACTGATTGTGTTCAGGGGGAGCTGCTGAGCGTTGTTTATAACCGTCACACTGCCATTGACCCAACAGGACATTAATCATAATTATGACAAAATTGCTCAACCGAACGTTTCTGAAGAGATTCTTGCTGCGGATGGGGAAATGTGACCGTAGTGCAGTGTGTAATAACAGCTGCATATGTGTGTCTGTTTGGGAATGAATAGGGGGCTAATAGAGGGGGGCCCCCAATGAATGGTTAAAATAGACTCCCTGCAGCCCTTTCCACCTTTCATGTGTTAATACAACCGAGGGTAAGAGACCCAACGCCAGCCATCTCTACAAAGATGTTTGGACCAGAGGCTTACGCACAGGCACGGACACAGCATGGACGCGCGCTCTGGGCCTCACCCACCGCACAATAACACCAGCGACGGTGCTTTAAAGTGATTCAGCTCCCCAGCTGCCCAAATGCAAGGCGTCCACTGAGACTCAGGATTGTAGATATGGATGAGACACAAAAGGAGCTGATGGAGGCTGAAGTTTGAGTTGGAGAGACTCGGGAGACAGTGGGAGGGCTCTGTCTGCGGGGCCCAGACAAGCTAAAAAGACCACACCAACCTCACACAGATATCATTCACTACCCTCTGCTTTCATCTCCATTCCTTTTCACAGCCATCACCCAAGGATACTCGTTGGTTGACCCACAGTACCTCTCTGAATGTGTATTTCGTGTGAATGTTATCTGCCCATATATAGGCTACACAGCCAACATCCAAAGTAAGACAGTGAATACAGCAAGGCTTGGACTATAACCAAAATCATACATAATATACTGCCCTGTATCAAACCAGCTTATTGTTGCAACCATTCCAATGCCAAAGGGGCACTTTTTCCTAAGGCTGGTCCCAATGAGAGACATCACTGTTCAGGGTTCAATATGACTCATTACTTAGCTATTCAAAGGAAGCATGCATGGGCTGATATCATACATCAAAATGGTATTCCTTTATATAGAATATTTTTTAATTGCATTACATTTTCCTACTCACTTTTGAATATTTTTTGATAGTTTTTTGATTAGGAACCATATAGAGTATATTTCACTCATAATAGTTAATATTATTTGGTTTTTCTGTGTTTCTGTGTTT
>JAOEHI010000688.1:0-13476 GCA_025447815.1 Percopsis transmontana
TGTGTGTGTGTTGCAGAGAAGGAACAGCCTCTATCCTATTAGTGACTACCTCTCACTGGATGAGTTATACTGCTCGTTTTTTACCGATGCAGTGACAGGAGATGCTTGGGAAACACACACACACACACACACCTTGATAAAGCCTATCCGCTGGAATGGTGACAGGATAAATATGCTTCTCTGTCTATATGTGAAGATAGAATGCAGTGGGGGCAGTAAAACCAACATCTTCATACCCACACACACACACACACACACACACACACACACGCACACAGGCACACACAATTTACCTTGAAGAAACTTTTTTTTTTTTTACCCAAGCGGCTCAGTCTGTCTCTAGGAGTACAAATGATTCAGCACAGCGAGGATGGAAAGGCGGACAGGAAAAGACAGGGATGACAAGGGCAGATGAACTCACCTTTGCCTTCTCTGTCTATGGTAAACTCTTGAAAAACCCTCTGTGCTGAAAAGTTCCAAGCAGGGAACATAATATATCAGATTTGGTTAACAATACGCTGGTATGGTGGTTTGACAGTTGTTATTTGATCCAGGGAAGGGTCTTGATTGGGTGGGAAAATACTTAGAATGTATACATAAAGCTTATCCTGCTAAGGTTGAGTTTGTTTATTTGCACAATGAAGCCATTTACGAAACAGGGTACAAATAGTGAGGGTGACCTGAAACTTAATAGCTTGTAATAGCTTTACCAGATTATCCACAATCCCCCGCAACTAGATAAAACATTTCTGTATTTGCTGTGTTCAGTACACATTTTACATTTATGTATGTATGTACATTTAGGTATGTTCAATGAACTCAGACGGTGCTAAACTGTACGACTAGTTTAAAAATGGGCCTTGGATCGGACGACAGTGAAGAAAACAAAGCTATTGATCATCACAAAACACAGCAAACATAGTTATGAGTCAAAAACGCCAACTGAACGCAAGTAACATCAACACATCAGACAGATCATAAGATCATTACTGAACACACAGTTTTGCTTGACAGTTATGCTTGATGCGGTGCTCAAGGGCGCAGGGAAGTTATGGGGTTCAGACGGCTAAAGATACTCCAACCCGAAAAACGTGAAAAGTTTGAAACATTTAGAGGTACTGAATCGAAATGAACTAATCAACAAACAAAACAAAATGATCTGGACTGTCTGTTACTAGAATCGCTTACTTAATATGAACAATGCTTCTTATAAAACTAGGGATGCACCGAAAATGTTATTTTCGGTTTTTAGCCAAAAGAGAAAAAAGGCAGAAAATATAGGCCTCCCCGCCCCGTCCCGCCCCGTCCCGCCCTGTCCCGTCCCGCACTTCAGTGTTCAGATTTCACTCTTGACGATCTAACCATTATCAAGGCACTACCCAGCAAAGGCAGATCATGTCAGTGGTGTGGAAATACTTTAAAGTGTCTGATAAGGACATCAAATTTGCGATCTGCAGTATTTGTTGCACCATCTGCCATTCTGTGTTTTGCCTGTTTGCATATTTAAACTTTTTGTATTTTGCAAAATGCTAGCATAGAGCTGCTACTTTTTCTAGAACTTAACATTATTTGGATAATTGGTACAAAATTTGTTAAATTTGATATTGTTTTAATACATTCTGTCAAATTTTCTGTCCAATTTTGGTCTGTTACTTAAATAATGAATAAAAGTGTGATCATTTTATTGGTTCGTAGTTTTTGAATTCAGATTCATTAAATTCATTAAATTCATTAAAAAGTATATTAATACAATTATTTAAAAAAAATATTTTAAAAGAAGTAATTTTCGGTTTTGGTTTTGGTTTTGGGCCAAGTGCATCCTGAATTTTCGGTTTCAGTTTTGGCCAAGAATTTTCATTTCGGTGCATCACTATTTAAAACCTAGTTTCTGGCTTTCGGAGGAGGACGCTGCCGTTAATATAACCTGTTAGCTTAGCAGCAGATAGGCAGCAAGATAGCTTGTTTATCAGCCGTTAAATTGGTTGCTTTAGTTGATGATGGTGAGGTTTAGGATAGCTTTCAATGTGCAGTGTGTTTTAGGAGTCCTTAGGAGTCCCCCCCAGCAGTTCTGGGGGGGACTTAACTGTGACACTTCTGTGAAAACAACAAAGAACAGCCAAGGAAAATGTTCAGTTTAACGGCTTTTATTGAGTGGTTCTCAATAAAACCGTGCGTTGCGTCACACTTGTCCAAAGGGTAGTCGCCAGTCCAGGGTCGCTATGAACACACAGGGGGAAATCAATGTCAGACAGGGGTAATCCAGAGAGTAGTCTAATCAGACGTGCCAGGGGTCAATGCCATTACATCCACAAAATGTAGCTAACGGGTCTTCTATCAGTGGGCGTGTCTGTGTTGCCTCTGTCTTTCCACAGTCCATTGGCTTGCTATTTTATAGAAAAACCATTATGAAGGACAACAGTAAATGTTGACATAAAACAGAACAAACTCTTGACACACACACACACACACACACACAGCGACACTATGTCAAAATATATTTTTTGCGTTGTTCCAATCCGTTACTGTAAGGCTAAAGTTCATTTATATTATTGTAAATGGCTGTCCCCATGACATTTTCTCTGGAGAATGAAGACCGACCTCTCAGGGCCCAAGTCTCCCCAGAACCCAAGGACGAGAGTCGGGGGGGAGAAAAGATATTAAGACACCTATCCTGATGGCTTCAGCCATTTTAATGAAATTTATGCATTTTCTTCCCTGTGGAGATTTTGGGGCAACTCTATCACCGAGAGGGGACGGAGAGTGTGCCAGAGAGAGGAAGAAAGAGTTAAGGAGAGGGAAATATACAGAGTGTATAAAGAAAAAGAGAGAGTGTGAGTGGAGTGATAAAGAGGAAAAGGGGGAGAAATTAAGAGAAAATGGGTCACTTAGGCAAGAGGAGAGAGAAGAGGAGCACAGAGAGGTTTCTTTGGAGGGCCCGGAGCTGTTCTGCTGCGGCCATACTAATTTGGCCTTAACATTCCCCACCAGTCAGATTCTGATAGCTAGGGTTTACAGTCAGGACCACCTACGGCGAGACCAAGTCAACACCAAGACCTTTCTCTACCTCATTTTACCTCCAAATGATTTGTTTATTTGACATTCTAAATGTTGTACCGTATACACAAATGACACAATTTCCTCCATTTACACAATTTGCACGACATCCTCTTATATCGGCAATTACCCACGAAGACCATATATCCCCACGTCTCCCTGCCAATCTCACTCGCTGTCACGAGTCATTGTGTTATAGAGAGCATAAGTGTTGTTGTCAGTTAGGACACCCCCTTAGCATTTTAACATTCTGTGGTGTCTAGCGTAAATTCCCTATTCGTATTTCCCATAGTGAATGCACGTCAGTTGGCCAAATAAAATTTGTGTATAAATGCCTTGACGTTTGCGATTAAATTTAATTGCTGTTGGATGACACCACATTTGTATTTTTCGACGCCTTGGATGGGTCACGAAAAGCATATTGCTGCATATTGTAGACTGAAAACTATCTCCGTCGGGATATATGAATGGGTAAATTATGCTAGGCACCAGCAAGGTTAAGCTGCTAAGGGGCAAGTGACTTCAGACATTCAGCCTCTCTATAAGTTACAGAGTTAGCACTAAAGTAGAATTTTTTTAGATAGCGTCACACAAACGTAAATCAGTGTTAAATAGGAGGGTTACTTTCATGTACTGCACTAGTATATACTATGCTGAACCATACCTTGTTGCATAGACTGCTAGTAATACCGTAAAGCCTGGAATGTCAATGACCATAATCCTCTGTGAACATAACTGTCAGGTGGATTTCTAGCTACAGTAGGTAATGCCAGTCACATCGCTGCCGTTTCACCTCCAAGTGCTCTGAATACTTTGGCGGGTTCGCTGAGATTGTGGCTGGCTGGTGTGTTCTAAATGTAAATGTTTCACTCGTTAGTTTTTTTTATTTGTTAGCTTTATGGCATGTTTTTGTGTACGAACACGCTGTTTCTGTGGGCATGGTTTTTATGTAAATAATATACAACGGCTGCTGTATTGGAGCCTTGGGTGCTGAGCCTTTAGTGATGTCACTAACCAAACCAAAAAGCTTGTAAAATCACATGCTTTTTAAATCAGGGAACTATGGCAAAACGGAATGAGATTTCATGTTTTACTCCATTTTAGATACAGTGACCAAGTGCTTACTTGCAGAAAGGCAAGGAAAAAAAATGATTTGCACAATATGGGCCCTTTTAATATAAACTGGTGGCACTTGGAAAAAGTTTATGTAGATGGGTAGTAACAATTGCACTACAGTACTCTTGTGTACCGCTATTGCGTTGTACCGTTCTGGAAATAAAATTCAAAATCTTTGCTGAGTAAAAATTTCAAGACGAAACAGAGACGTTTAAAATATGGTCTTAAGAGACACCCTCCCAATACCTGTCAAGCATTTGCGTCAGCCCCCTCCAAACACAGAACAAAAGAAGTTCTCAGGTCACGGTGGCCTTGTCACCCACACCCCCTCCATATGTGACATTCTGTCGTAGCCTCACTATTTACCCTCTGTAAATTAGCACTCTGTATCACTCTCTCGCTTCAGGCAGAGAAGTGTCAGGTGTGTCTTACCCACATCTTGGCAGGTTCTCGGCAAAGACACTGTCGTTTTGATTGCTTTAGCCGGCACAGGAATTAGAATGTTAGCACTGGGACAATTAGATGAAACTCTGTGAAGGAATTAGATGTACTCTGAATTGTCCTGCTCTCATGTAGAAAGGCCTGTCAGGAGCGTCTGAGTTCATCCAAGCTCGTATTTCTCGCCTGCCCTTTTCTCATCTGCTATCATTCTCCTCGTCTCCCCACCTCTTTTGGTCCCCGTTTCATTTCTCTTCCCTTTTCTCTTTGCACACCCTCATTTTTCCTGCCTCTCCCCTGTTGTAGACGCACTCGTTCCTTCTTGCTCTCTCGCTGGCCTGAAGGGCCGCAGTTTGTAATCTGTCGTTAAAAGTAGGACGGCGCTGAGTAATTTGTAGCACCTAGCATTAGATAAATCCAGAATGGCTGCCATGAATCCAGGGCTGACCAGCCACCCCGAGCTAACCGTGACATTACTCGCCGTGGCGGTAAGCCGGTGTGGTTTTATCTCCATTGTGGTGTTCAATAGGGATGTGTGACTAGTCGATTAAAGGTTACTGCCCTCGCTAGTCAGCACCAGAAATACTAGTCGGTTAAAATGACTATTATTTCATTAATTTACACATTTAAATTACATATTGACATAATTTGCACTGAAATGTCATGTATTCCTAGTCAAATGTTGCTTTATAAAAAAAACAAGCATCCGTTACTAATGTTAACAACGCCGGAATAGACATAAAAAAAACAGGGAAAATTGTGATTAAATTTTGAGTGTTTTCTTATTTTTAGATTCCCTAAACATCCCTAGTGTTCAATAGCTTATTACAAGGCAGGATTATTTCACAAAGACACTAGGCTGTCTCCCAGATGCCCTTTGGTACTGTGGAGATGATTCGATCATCAACAATTTGTTCAAAGGGAACAAATCATTTAAGTGAATCAAACGATTCGTTCAACGCCGTGCACTGATTCATTATTTAATATATCTCTCGCTTGTTAACATTTAACTGCATTAAGTCTGCTATGGCTTTCCTCATTTTAAAAGTTACGTTTAAGTTTAAAAATGTATGTTTCTAGCATGAGCAAATATCAGCTTTGGAGGCGGGCTGCGGGCATATTAGGGCCATGTCATTGTTTAGGAAAACTGACCGATTCCCTTGACTAACTGACTAAATGCAGTTTCAAGTCTGAACGTCGAGGAAGAATATGAACGAGTGACTCATTTATTGAACGAGTGATTCATTTATTAAACGAGAACGAGGCCTCTCGGCCGTAAGTGACTCGTGACGTTTCGGGTAACCGGAAACATCACTGAACGACTTGGCGAACGAGTCGTTTAAACGAATCCTTTCACTGAATAGAGTGAAATGATTTGAATATTTAAAAAGACTCAAAGCTGCCATCTTTACACTTTGGGCCGTTTGCGTAAGCTGCTTCATTACACTGCAGTTACATTGGATTTACAGTATCACGTGGGCTTGGGTCAGCTCTTCCCCATAGTAAACTATACTCTGTCAACCTTTCAACATCAACCTTTATTCCACCGGTTGAAAACTAGTGGACTTTATGGTCCTCAGGGGATGGCTTAAAAGGTTATAAACACTGTCGTCCTCTAAACCTGGCTCATGTGAGCCCTGTGATGTTTTATAGAATGAATTATGTTTAGAATATGGAAATGCATTAAAATCCCAGTCCAAGCCCACTCAACTGTGCACACGCCTGCAATATGAAAGGCCCCGCATCATCTAACTTAAGGTTTAAAAGCTTTTAGTCACGGTGAAATCCCAAATATTACATAGTCAATGAAATTCTTTTTTTCCATCATTGCAATTTTCGCTTCTTCTTAGTGGTGAGTCTTACTGGCACTCACTTTGGAAGCCTCTGGTTTATGTAAACGTGATTCTGCTACAGTATACCAAATGAGGGCCGGATTTTAAAACCAGCCAGTTCAGCACAAAATCCCAGCAAATCCAGCTGCATTTAGAATGAAGTCTTTCTTGGTATTGTAATCTCACTTTACTTAAAATGTCAAACGCACCCTAGCTCTGCAATTGTACATTTAGCTTGAAGTCTAACTAGTTCTATGGAGTGTAGGATTCATGTTCGACACAACGCAGAGGTAAATTGCATATCCCACTGTATAGAATGTTTCTCAAACACCAAAGCCTAACCTAGGCCACCATCTAAGATACATGTACCTCTGACTAGTTATTAAATATAACGTTGTTATTAACTAAAACATTCAAATTAGCATTTCAGTTCTGGAACAATTAAGAATGATAACATTTTCTGTTTTGTTGCCTAATTGCCTCATAAAATATAGTTAATTTCCAGTTTTGGTTCTTTGAACCGGTTTGTAGCGCAGGTTCAGGCACTCGTTATACAGCTGATAAGCTCCTTATCTCTCCTTGTCAATTATATTGCCTAGCACACACACTATGAAATGGTAAACACGTTGATGTTGTTTACACAAAACCGCGTCTATCTATACTGCTATCTATACTATCTATACATTGTATTATATTTATTCAGGACAAATGTTATAGTTTTATTGCTCAGTGCTCTATCTAGCAGTCTTTCCATGCTATATACTATTTACTACTTTCATAATATAATACTTTAAATACTGTCATACACACTACATATAGCCTACATGCTAAAAAATCATATGTAAAAATAACAACCAACAAGGACATAAAATGTCCCAAAGATCCTTGTACATCTGAGCGAACGTAGCGAACGTAGCCCGGCACGCAGAGGAGAGGGGGGACTGTAAACCGCAGTCGCATCCAACTTTCCGAATTATCCGGTTTTCCGAATGATCCCGGCGTTATTGAAATATTCTCGTTGTTCAAGTGATCTCGTTTCGGAGCTGTGAACTCTCGCGGCTGGCGGGGCCTTCAATTACCTCAGCCGGGCCAGCGCAGGTAAAACACAGCCTCCACAACCAGGAAGCGTCCCAAAAGGATGACAACAGTATGCGGAGAGAAACAGCTGATGCCCACAACACAGAGAATAACCGATGTTCCTCCTCCCTGCTGATTTAGCCGGCTTTGTCATTTTTCCTTGCACATGAAAAATGAGAAAGACCTGAAAAAGGAAAGGGGGGGGGGGGCGGGTGTGCATCATCATCTAAACGAAAAGACTAAACTAGGTTTCACACACACACACACACACACACACACACACACACACACACAGATATATTACTGTAGTGCTGAGAGCTATATAGTGGTTTAAAGAGGTTTTGTGAATGCCTTTTGCTTAGATTATGTGTAAACGATAGACCTAGGTAAACAACTGCATACAGGCCAAGCAAACCAATCAGCACTGACCTATATCCTAGTTGAATCTATAATAAAGCCACCCGTGGTTTTTAAACATCGATAGATACAGCAGTTAATTTATGCTGCCATCATCTTATCTGCCCTTATTTAATAAAGTCGGTCAGCAGCACAAGCGCATTAGTGGTTTAACAGCACAGACTACTGGTGGCTTCCTGTTACTGCATGTTAATTCAGTAGCCAGAGGCATTATGAGTCTGATCGTCTTAATATCGCCATCTGTTCTCATTCTCAATATAAAAGTATATCGAGTATAAAAACCGTTTTTGGCATTTTGCAGATTGTATATCCTATAATAATACTTATAGACTTTAAGAAGAGTCATAGTTTGTCTTAATAAACCATAAACTGTAAGAGCCAGTGCTCTGCTGCATGAATTTATGCCAACTCTAAAATTTTAGTAATTACCTGTCTAACTAAATTAAGATTTTCCTTCATGAAGAAGAAGAATAAACTCAACACTATCCATGACCCTTTGAGATCTATTTTAGCTTGCCCTGCCAGTATTTTAAAGGGACACACCTCAATTTGTGTCCAGAATTGCCCTTTTGGTTGAACGGAACTTTACGTTGTTTTGGTTGGGCAATGATCTCTACTCCCCCCCCCTGCAAGCACTGCTAGACTCACGCTCTTCTCTACCCACCCACACACAATTTTAGGCAGTTGTGTTTCAAAATATATTAAAACCCTTTTGAGCAGTAGGGGTGGGAATCGCAGAGTAACTCACAATAATATATTATCATGATACTTGGCCCACGATAACGATAATATCACGATACAGTGATTCTGCGATACTCTACATTGCAAGACAATCATCTACGATACATCATGATATCTGTAACTGAAGAAAAAAAAATACCCCTAAAAAGGCAAAAAGCAGGAATTAAGTATTTATTCACTGCATTGTGGTGTCAATTTCATGGAATTTTTTAAAATTGATATATATTTTAAAAACGTATATAAAACAGTGTACAAAAAGGTGCATAGATTGTGGGCCCAGACTTTTGACTTGACAGAGTACTCGTGACACGTAACTCAATAGCGTTGGCAGAGAAGGGTCTATCTGCAGTTACACGGATTAGAAAAGATGCTGTGTTGATGAGTTACCTCAGCATTGGTCGTTGATAAGAGACAGACCCTAACTGGCTTGTGGCATAGCCTACAGTATATGTGTCTATGGTGAAATGACGAGCTGAATAATGAATGATATATATTCATGTGTATGGTTTACATGTTATATTATCTTGTAAGTCCATTTGTACTGCTGCGGCCGCGATATTTAAAGACACATCTGCATAACCTTCATACATGAAATAATAGTCTACCGTGCTTGCATCAAAACGTCGCACCTCGGTTTCGCCATTCCGGCTGTCAAGTTTTCGGGGGAGTCCATTTAGAGTGCTTGCAAGTTTTCATAAAAATATCGATATTTGGTGCCAGTGTATTGATAACGTATCACAAATGGAAGTAATACGATATATTCCCATATCGATGTTTTGTCCCACCCCTATTGAGGAGTGCACCTTTAAGTTCTGCACTCAGCAGAGGATGGGGCAACTCAGGATACAAGTCCAGGGTCCTCACTCAATGTCCCCCATTCCCCTCTGCTCACAAAATATGGATGACAACATCTGGATATTCGTCTGTGTGTGTGTGTGTGTGTGTGTGTGTGTGTGTGTGTGTGTGTGTGTGTGTGTGTGCGTGCGCGCACGAGAGCAATGTTGCGCCCCCTGTGTGTCTCGTCTCCAACCAGGTTTTCCCACAGGCCTATGCGTGGGCATTCGCACACGTGACCCGTTAGCGCAGCGCCTTTGATCTGTCAAAGTGCATCCTTCTCACCTCGAGGTGCTCGGCCCCCTCCCACACCCACCCTGACTTGAGTGCCGGTTCCCTGCGCAGGCGCGAACCGGCCCGCACAGGGGCTTTAAAAGCCTTAAAAGCCTCCAGAACGGGAGTTAAGCTGGGGCTATCCGTCTGACCCGACCTGCTCTTCAAACAACTCCAGCAGGGTGGGGGTGGGGGGTGTTAGCCCCCACCTGCAGGGGCTGGATGTTTCACCGCATACACACATGCGCTTTGCATAAACACACACGCGTGCGCTCACATGCGGATCATATCGAAGGCCAAGTGCGAGCGAACCCTCACATACACACAAATGAGCTAAAAGCCAGCGTTGGCTTTCAGAAGGCCAAGTTCTGAGAGGCTAAATCTGTTCTTAATCCACTTCTTTCTTTCTCTTCCCAACCCTTCTGCACCCCTCTCTGGACCCCCCCCAATCTATCTGTCTTCTGTCTGCAGGAGAATTCTGGGGAGAATTTCTTATTCTTTCCTTCCTCAAGGATGAAACGGCACAGTGAGCCGGTGTATTGATAACAGGTAGGTAATAATAATGATTGATGATGATTGAACAGGTGCATTACAGGCCTACACACACACATTAAAAAGGAGCCTCAAGGCCAGATTAATCTGTGATTAATGTAGCTACATGTCTACGCCATGTTCACTGAGGAAGACAGGACAATGAAAAATAGAAAGAAAGGAGCAAATAGCGGGCAGAGCGAAAGAATTGTCCTCGGGGACGCTGAGAAGAGTCAAACCTGCTGCCTCAGCACTGGGCCGAACGCAAAGACAATATGCGAACGGACAGACGGGACACGGCGGCGTGGCGATCCCCAGCTGTTGTAGATTAGAAGTGCGGGGCGCGATGCATTATTGAAGGTGCAGCTCTGCAACGCGTCGCTGAGCTTTCTTCTCATGTTAGCGTTCAAGTTATATAGCGTCACCGTTCTAAATATAAAACATTCGCTCACCCCTGTTAAAAGATGCAGAGGTTTGCAACGTGCTGCTCCGAGTGGCACTTATGCGCTTTTGAAGCTCGCCTGAGTTAGGGTTGAGTCTGTGCGTGTGTGTGACTCATTTTGTTAGCAAGATTTGAAGTATCCGGAAAACTTCTGATGTCGAGATTTCAGATGACGCAGCGGGGGTGTACGGGTCACAAAGTGATGTGCGTCACTGGAGGACACTGGAGACGGTGTGAGAGAGGGCTTTCATTTGAATAAGGCAGCGTAAATAGGCTACACAGGCTAATGCTAGCTAATATAGGCTACTGTACCTTCACAGGTAAATAAGGAGGGGGAAGGGTTTTTTCGCATTAAAAAGATGTTTGAGATAACTTGCCTGATTGGGCTATTGGCTGTGCGTGCACACCCCCCGCTTGATTGACATCTCACATCTCTGACTCTCCTATGTCAACTTTAATGTTGCACCTGTTGAGAGGCCCAACCAACGGCTCCATTATGAAGCGTTTATGTGTGCGGCTGTGTTAATTCTTATAACGGCGAGCCGTAATAACCGTAGTACCAACTCGTGCCCACAGGTGGCAGCAAAGCAGCATGCCTGCTAGGGCCTTCTCCCCAGAAAGTGTAGAGATTGGCCCATTTTACCAGCTACTCTTCCTCATTTATCTCTCTGTCTCCTATGAGACAAATTTCTCAAACATATTATTCTTTTGTCCCGGGGAAAAAACCCCACAATCAATACGTTTTGATAGATCAAGGGCACAGATGGCGCAAATGCACTTGAAAAATATTGCTTCTGTTCTCATTTCAGCTCCCTCTTCCAAACTTGATGTTCCACAATGAGCCATGAGCAAAGGTAAGGGCCTCACCTTTGTCACAAACTTGCTTAAAAGCTTCTGTGTGTGTGTGTGTGTGTGTGTGTGTAGGAACGGACCTACGTGTGTATGTAAAGACACATGTGGGCGACACACAATGTAAACATACATGTTTTGGTTGTGTGTGCTCCTGTGTGTGTGTGCGTGCGTGCGTGCGTGTGTGCGTGCGACATGGCAATCTCCCCGGCTGATGGCTGTCTCGGTGTGGGGTTGCTATAGTGACAGTGGGATGAGGCCTGGGGAGGCCAGCGTGGAATATGATGGTGCTGAGAATATATTGAGGGGGTGGAATAGGAAATGAGATGCCTCTTGCCCCGGGGCTCTGTGTGTGTGTGTGTGTGTGTGTGTTTGAATCAAATATATTGAAGAGGCACTCCTCCGTGTACAGTATAATTTGGAATTAGATCAAGACAACTCACTCAAATGTGCAGTTAGGCGAGTACACACACACACACACACACAGACAGACAGACAGACAGACAGACAGTGTGTGTGTGTGTTTGTAGGATCACAGCCAGGGATCCTGTAATGATTGGAGCGTGGGATGAGGGGCAACCCACTCTCGCCCGTGGACTCACACTCACAATCACACACACACACGCGCACTCTACATCACTTTAAATCGCTGTGTCAACGGCGCTATTGTGTAGAGTGGCTCTCTACGCGTCAGGCCACTGTGTCACCACTTCCCAAGCTACGTGTGTTTACATGTAGAATAGAATAGAATTACATTGTATTGCGTGAGATGCAGACTGGGGTTGGAATTGGGCGGAGCTATGCATGTATGTAAGTATAGCAACGCCGTGGGCACTTGAATAACCTAGAGGGCTTGAATTTGAAAAGGCAGCGTAAATAGGCTACACAGGCTAATGCTAGCTAATATACTGTACCTTCACAGGTAAATAAGGAGGGGAAAGGGTTTATTCACATTAAAAAGATGTTTGAGATAACCTGATTAGACTCTGGCTGATGATTTACTATCCACTTGATCTGATTACAATACAATATAATACACAATTAGGTCATTTAGAAGACACTTTTATCCAAAGCGACTTACAGTGACTACTATTACAAGGAGCAGGTAGGGGTTAGACATTTTGCTCATGGATGCTTACAGGTAGGCCAACTCCAGGGGGTCTTTCCCCAATATATAATATCTATAATAATATATAATATCTATATTATATGAAAAAATTACAGATTATATCCAATATTATCTGCCATGGTAGCGGGCATGTGCTACTGTGTGGCTCCCTGAATCCTGTCTCCGTTTGGGTCTATTTACCCAACACTTTAAGACACCCCTCAAGCACTGCTCCCAACAGAGTCCCCAAAACTCCCAGAATACCGTGTGCCGTGGCGTGTGCGTTCTAGTCACTGTGAGAGTTGCATTGTGCCGTTCCATACAGTGCAGGGCCGGCTTCACACAGGGATTACAGCTAGATGAGTCCACACAACGCAGAGTTTAGTCTCAGCTAGCCAAGCTTAATCCTCCAAAACCCCACCCCCCCTTCTCAGATACACGGTGGAAGTGGACCTCAGCCAGCAGTCGAACCGTGGCCAGATATGACAGAGAACAGAGAGCAGTGAGATTAGTTCTCACTAGAAA
The DNA here is from genome assembly GCA_025447815.1 of Percopsis transmontana. Classification (NCBI taxonomy): domain Eukaryota; kingdom Metazoa; phylum Chordata; class Actinopteri; order Percopsiformes; family Percopsidae; genus Percopsis; species Percopsis transmontana. Next base: position 13,238 of record JAOEHI010000688.1, read on the forward strand.
CACGCCTAGGCTCGATGAGGTTTTACAGAACACCCCAGCCCCACGCACACACATACACACACACACAGATACACTCAAAATCTCCCAAATCTCTCCAAGACCCTCTGACACAGCCTGAGAAAGTCATTGTTTTCTTTTGTGACTGTATCTGACTCTACGTCATGTGTGTGTGTGTGTGTGTGTGTGTGTGTGTATGGGGTAGCTTTAGCGTGCAGTCTGAACATTCCTTGAGCTGTTTT
>JAOEHI010000689.1:0-13474 GCA_025447815.1 Percopsis transmontana
TAAACACTTGAAATATATCAGTCTGTGTGGAATGAATGTATACATTATACAAGTTTCACTTTTTGAATGGAATTACTAAAATAACTCTTTTTGATTATAATCTTGTCCTGTGCATTTCTGAATCTTGTGTGCATTTTGTTTGCATTTCTGAATTTTGTGTGCATTTATGAATTTTGTGTGCATTTGTGTATCCTGTGTGTGTATTTATGAATCACGTGTGTATTTATGAATCACGTGTGTGCATGTATGAATCCTGTGTGTGCATATGTGAATATAGTGTGTGCATTTATCTTTGAGACTCTTTTAGCTCCATAACCTAGAGCTAGGTAAAAAAAATGTTTTACTTTTCATAGGTATAATAAAAGACAATTATAAATATTTGAAATTTAAATTTAAAATACACTCAATATATTGTGCTTTAAGTGTACTTAAGTTTTTGTGAAATGAATGTACACTAGTGTGCTTTCTATGACTTGAAAGTAATACACTTTGCTAAAGTACACTGAAATACAACAATACAATACACTTAAAATAAAGTATACTTTTGTTCAATTATACAATACTGTAATACCATTAAAAGTATAGCAAAATTAGTACTTACTTATAGTAATACTTATTATTAGTACACTTAAGGTCAATTTAATTTACTTTTTAAAAGTATACTGTGGGAGTGTGGGTGTGTTTTAGCCCTGTCTGTGTGTGGGAGGGAATGTTTGGAGGTGTGGTTCACGGGACAGAGACAGGTGAGGGCAATCATTAATCTCCCTTTTTTAAGCAGTAAGCAAGCAGAACTGTGAGAGAATGGCCTGCGGAGGAACTGCCACAGTAGAGGCCGAAAACAAATGAACAGACTACCAAACAGACAGTGTTAAGTCCTGGAGTTATGCTGGCTATATATATATACAGTATATGGAAATAAACCGTGTGAAACACGAGGAAACCCAACTGTGTGGACATTGTACTGTGTCACATATACATTTAACATACTTGAAATTAAGTACAGTATACCTTTGGGATATTTGGTATACTTAAATTATATTTTTATTACACTAAATTATACTATTCTTTCGTATACAGTATGTCAAAACCATCCACATATGACAGTTTAATATAAGGTTAACACAAAGCTAAATCGTTTCTTTAAGTTTGATAATTAGGCCTACCATGGAATGGCAGTGGTTATGCTGTCTTGGTTAATGTCAAGTTGTCATAACAAAGACATCCCAAACAATATCAACTTGACATTAACAATACATAATTTACCAGATGACAATTAATGACAACAGTCATAAACATTCATTATGACGCTTTCATATTCATGTCATGGTTATGACAGTATCACGTCAGTCTTATGCACACCTCTTCAAACAAAGTGTTAGAGAAAAAACCTGCACACCCTTATGTGACTGAATTATGAGAAGTATTACTATAATAGGTTTGGCATCTGCCATGCATACATTTAAACAACAAAAATCTAAACTAAAAAGGATGCAATGTCAGACTGAATAATAGAGTGGTAACAAAATGGTCATCGAGTCTGATTATCAGAATAGTACAGACTATATTCAAATCATTGCATATACATTTTTGTTGCCAATGTGTGTGTTGCCTATGCATTCAATTACTAACCACAACCATGTTCTGTTTAGAGAAAAAATGAAGGGGTACACAAAAGAAAAATTGTCAGGAGAAGCTTTTAGACTAGACATGCGGTGGTGTGATGTGTCTAAATTACATAGCTTCTCTGACATTCCTAAACCTCCACTAGTAAACGAATAAAAATTATTCGGTCAGCAGCTTATCAAAGCTTTGCTATGATGGAGTTGTGTTTGGACATTGAAATTATATTATTGTATATTGACATAATTATATATTGATATAAATGTGCACTACGAACAAGCATTGTTGTGTATGTGGCAAAATAAAAAATGTAATCTTTTAAACATTTATTTTTACCCTTTTCCTGGGCCAAGTCGCAAAGCTCCTTAGCAACCTTGTAATTCAATGTCATGGGGTATTCCACACAAACATGCTTCCCTGCCTGCAGAAAATCTCTAGACAAAAGGAGAGGAGAGGAAGGGCGTTAATAGGCAATAGGCATGGAAGATGTAAAATAATTGGGCATATTGGCTCTCCATATAGATTGTAATGGAAATAAACATCTAAATTACCACTAAGCAGATCTTAAGCCACTACGAAACAAGGAAGTACAGTATATTACTGGGGAAACTCGAATTAAAACTAAAGAATGTACAACCAGGGTGCGATTTGTGAAAAAACAGATATATATTTTGAAACATTTGTATTAATACAAATAAATCATGAACTTGAACTTCTTAACTGCATTTGCAGGAATTTGTTCATATTTTTTTCTTATTAACTTATGAAGTAGCCTAATGCAATATTTTCAGAGGCCAGTGCTGACAGTCGGTGGTCCATTTCGGATTGTATTGTTCTATCGCACTATAGACAGTTCACTTTACAGCGCTTTACTTAGTTTCTTCTATCTCCCAGCCTCTGCTGAACCGCGGATTGATTGCAAAGTTAAACCATCACAATAGAAACAGTTTTACTGCTGCTGTTACTTTTTATAGTAATAATATTAACGTTACATCGCGATGCAGAGTTGCAGTGAAAAGATAGAAAAGAGAGATGCATTATGTATGTGTTTAACTCTGAAGCGCACTGGAGTGACTGGATTAGGGGAGAGTGAGTGATCAAAAAGCTTTAGCCTCTATTGAGTGAAACCCTGGTGTAACTTCGGTCATTCTCAGTGGTATAACTGTCTGTCTTGCCACTAGTGTAGTAGCACTGATCACTTTGAGGGGGGGATACATTATGTCCCCACCGGGGATAAAAATTATTCAGCAGAGGCAGGGATACATTGACCAGAAAGGGGAAATCCCATAAATCCCCCCCGGCAAATCGCACCATGTGTACAACCATGTCTAAGGATATTTTTATCTTACCTTTGCAGACATGGCATTGCAAAATGAGCAAAAGAGATTTCAAAAAGTTTAGTTAAAAAATTGTGTGCTGTGCAAGTTTAGTTGCCTTCTTTGTTTTAATTATAATATATCTATAAGTCTGAACAGCAGAGATCCTAAGAACACAAAAAACTGAAATATTTAATTACATTTTGGTCATTAACAATCAGAAATTATGGGAAATAATGTCCAGGTCATAATTGGGCAGAGTTACCCAAATAATGATAGTAAAATAATGTCTACATTTAAAAAATGCAGACCATGGCTATGACAACCTTTTAAAAATACGAGAGCAATAAAACAGAGAAATATGAGATAAAAAAGAGAAATAGAGAGAACAGAAATATAGAGAAGTACAAATAATTTATATGAAATGACATTTAAAGGATTAGGATTTTGTTTTAAATATGTACATTACCTGATATTCTCCTGGTGCAAGGTATTCTCAGTGCAAATGAAGGCTACATTGATGTCCTCTCTGCCTAAAGCCTCTTCCAATGAGATCTGTTTCACTTCCTGCTGACCATCAATGGTCCTCCTAATGATCATAATCACTGTTAGATCTGCTCTGAGAAATGTATGCACTTTTCTGGTATTTAGGCTGTTAGGAAATTATTTTGAGGATTGAATGATACTGTATGTTGATAGGTAATGTATGTAGTAAAATGTATAGCTAAATTAGCCCTGATTACCTGCTGCTGTCATTATTTTTAACAATATATTTATTAGTTTTCACTTTTTGAACAAGTAAAAAGATGGATACATTATGAAATCCACAGAAATGGTACAAAAGACCAAACAATAAAAACAAAAATACACATAATCTCAGATTCATATACACACAACACAAGAGGTTACAATGATAATCTGAAATAAGAACATCAAGAGAATCCCTGCAGCATGATAGCAGAGACATCAGGCTCTACGTAATTCAAGTAAGGTTCCCATGTTTTATAAAATTGGTCTGTTTTTGAATGTAATATACATGTAAGGTACTCTAATGGTGCTAAATCAGTTGGTAATTTTTCATTAATCCACTCCAATAACAGCATAAGTTTCTCACAGCATAAGTTAGGATACAGTACAGTCTTTTTATTTTTTTTGATGTTACATATCTGCTTGGGAGGCTGCTTGGGAGGCCCATGCATTAAATAGTACACTGCACGAGTGGTTTAAATACACAGTAAAAAATACTTTGATAAAAACAGATTCTATAGCTTTTTCATTAAAGCATAATAGTGATTACTGTGATGAAAAATAGTTTAAAAATTGCATTAAAAAAAAAAAAAACTTCCGCGCTTCCTCAGGAGGAAGTTCTGGAGGTCTCTCATGTACACTGGGTTAGCAGAAACTTTGTAGAACTTGTAGTAGGGCAGGTTCTCAATCAGTTGACGTAGTTGGAGGCCATTTCCTCCAGGGTGCAGACGTGGCCCATCAAGATCTTGGCCACCTCCCAGAACCGGCCTGGAGCTCTCTGCGCAGCAGTAGATACACATCCTCTAGGGTGTCCTCGTACACCTTCCTGCGTTACAGTCATCCCCAGTCTCTGCTCAGGATCAGGCCACCAGAGACCTGCACATGGAGAACTAGTTCTCCACCACCTGGATGCCAACGGACTCATCTCTGAGCACCAGCATCCCTCGCCAGAAGTCCTCCGTGATTGGGTGGAGCGAGGCAGAATGAGGGACACTGGGTCCATCTCCAGTTCCAAACTTATTTTCTATTTCATATAAGACATTGGGGCAGTACTTTTGCAGTTTACGGCATGACCAAAAACAAAAGGTTAGAGTACCAATTTCTGTCTTGCATTTAAGGCACATGTCCCTAAGCCCCTGTAAAGCAACATGGGGTGCATAGAACATACACCCTCCCAACTGTAAAAATTTCTCAACAGAAGATCTTTTAGGGTTGTCAATAATTGTTGTGTTGTGCAATATATAATGCTTTATCTGCAAATAATAAAAAAATGCTGCCTGGGGATACCATATTTCTCAATCATTTTTTCAAATGTTATTAACCGTATTACCAGAAAGTAGTCCTTCAGGTCAACTAATGCCACCCCATTTTCTCCAACCAACATCAAACAGCCCAGGCTGGAAATCAGGATTATTCACAATAGGGGTAAAACAGTTTTGAGTTTCCCTCAAGTCAACATACTAATCACCAGGCATTAATTGTATTAAGTGTAACAGGATTGTCACAGCTCGACCTAATAGTTTTAAATTTCTTAAAAAACAGGAAGTCGCTCAGTGGATACCTCGAGAGTGAAGCTTCAACATCCAGCCAGGTAGAGGTTGTATCATTTATGACCCAGTCATAAATATATCTCATATGAGTACACAATTGATCCTTTATAATATTTGGTAAGTCTAGACCCCCCACAGAACCTGGTAGATGCAATGCAGCCATGTTAAGTCTTGGTCTGCGTTTACTGCATATAAAAGGAACTAAAGGCTTCTGCATCTCATCATCACAGAGGCTACGCCATAACCGACACAAGGGCCTACGCCCTTGCATTTATACTTGCACGCTGGCCTATCGCATGCGCGGACCTGTGTGCTTTGACTGCACGTGTGACAGGCCGAGCCCCACTTCACGGCCTCCTGCTAAGCTCAGATATAGTGTTCTAAGCATATAAAATATTTCTTTTCAGCTAATCTGTTAATTACTACAATATCGTGCTTGTGAAGCAGTGGGCCCTATCTTGCACCCAGCGCAACCGACTTTGTACACAGACGCATGTATCATTCCTATTTTGCACGCGACGCACAGCGGACTTTTGCCTCCACAGACGCACGCCGGTAAATTAGGGAATGAATTTGCACTCCCGGGGGCGGTTTAGCAAAAAGAGCAGGCGTGTTCAGGCGCAAACGTTCCCTGGTGCTATTTTGCAGTTTCAGAAAACAATTCCGCCACTGACCAGGAAAAACCTAGTCTAAAGTCAGTGGCGCGTTATTCAGATGCTATTTTAAGGGCGCATGCTTGGCCATAATGTAGCATGTGCACAACGCGCATACACTTTGCTTCTTTCATCTACACGGACGCAGCAATTCCTATTTTTGACATAATTTGACATACATAATTACAAGGAAAAATATTACCACACGAGGGAAATCATTGTGGTGTCCATGAAGATGTGAAAAAATCTAGCGTACATATTTAGCCAAGTTATTCAGGCTAATTGACGACGGATCAAACTAACCTGTTTGACCAATAGTAGAATAATAATAGAAACAATAGTGGCAATTTCCTCCCACGCCTGTTTAACGGAAGATAATTTAGGTGGGTTTCTCCCATCCCCATACAATGTCACTTCTCTATCTTTTATGGCCCTGACGAGAACGTCTGTCTCCTCGACTGTGAACCGCTCCTGGCATGCGCCAGGCAAATCCGCCATCATAACATCAATCTGCCATGGAACAAGCGTGCCTGATCGTTGAGGGAATGTGAGATGACGCTCTGATTGGTTTTTTGCACGTCACGCCCAAACCACACCTAGCTACTTCAGACCAACCCATTTTAGATTTGCCCACAAAGCTACTTGCGTTTTGCGTTTGATACTTGCATTTCAGATAGTTAAAATAGGGCCCAGTGTGTGCATTTAGAAGATCTACTTGTAAAGATTGCACTCCCAAAGGCATATGTTCTTCCATACAGAAATAGCCAACGCGTCCACAAGTCCCTGAAATAGTTGCTGCGGTCTGCGTTGCCGCAACGTTACATTTTTGACAAGGTGCGCGTCACCCTACGGCATAATGACCTAATTGTAATTGTAAATATTCGCTTCCCTTAGGGTGTGAGGTAGGCAATTATGTAAAAACATTTTTTAATCACTTCCAAACCTGTCAGGTCCAGGGGCTTTTCCATTCTGTAAAGCTATTCTAGCATTCAATACCTCCTCTTAAGAGGTATTGAGGGGGCGTTAAGATCAGATTGCTGCTCCTTTTATATAGTAGGCAGATTGAGGAGAGAACTCCTCCATTAAGCCAAAAGCATCACTTCGCCGTTCAGTTGCATTGAACTTAGAATGTCTTAAAGATGTCATTTATGAGCTTGTTATCATATATATTTTTTGTAAGTTATTATATTAAACATGCTTTTTTCACCACAAAGATTTTCTCTTTGTCTCTGTGTGTATAGAAGAATGTTTTGTCATGGAAATTACAATATTAACCACACTGAAACAAGAGAATTTGTCTTTGCCTTTTATTCCTTGCAAGGAAGGAGCAACTCCTAAGTAGAACAAAAATAGCTCAACTCACTCTACACTGAGTTGCCTTTTTATACATATGAACAGACAAATTCAGGATGTGCTTAAACAATAGTTAATGGAAATATGGAATAGTGTCACTCAGAAACACCTTTTTCTGAAGAATGAGAGAAAGAGAGAACAATACAGGAATATACTGTAGCTATCTCAGCAAGCAGTGTGGGGCAGAAGATGAGATCTGTTTAGAAAACAGCTTACATCCTGATGAGGTTAGGGCCTAACACGACAATGCCTATTTCCTATATGTGCTTAGCAAAAAAAACTGTCTAAACATATAGAATCACAGAATTTATATGTAGTACATAGTCCAAGATAAAATATTCCATTACAGTGTTTATGTGTTTCTGGACAAGAATGTAGTGGCGATTTGTCCTACGATTGAACAAATGAATAGCTCCAACAAAGAATATAAAACATTCAAAATCTGTCACTACAATACATTCTTAAACTTGGTAAGCATATATTCAGACCATCTATCTGTCAAGATCAAACATAGCATGGTTACATTGTTCATGCACATTAATGTCCTTATATAATAGTCTCAATTCACACGTGATTTCACATCCAGAGTCAACAGGGTAAACATCAAAACATTTCCTGACGTCCGGTTAGAGAATTTCACTTTTTATATCTTGATTTGAAACAGAATACAGAATACTTGTGTTCTGGAGATTCCAGGGGTCAGTTTATGGTCTTTTGTGGAATGCGAGGGTCGTGAGGGTGAGCGAAAGAGAGAAAGAGAGAGAGAGAGAGAGAGAGAGAGAAACCGGGGGGGCTTGATTCACTAGAGTCCGAAATAAGAATACTGCCAAAACAAAAAAAGATTGAGGGCCCTAGTTTCCCGGTTAAGGCGCAAGCGGAGGCACACGGCGCAAGTCGATCTAAGGTGTGGCCAATAATTATTTGCTAATTTCAGGACATGTGGAGTTGTGGGGGCTGTCTTCAATTACGACCTAATAATAATTCCCTTTAACAGAAGCGCACTCTCTGTCACGGCAAACTGCCAATTTTGTAATAGACGGCGAAGGTCCAGACCAGCAGAAAAGCTTCTCCTGGGTGAAAACTGACATAGCTGATGTCCTTGTATGGGAAGTGTACAGTCGCAAATATGGCACCTCTTATAAACAACCATGATACACATGCATATATTTTGTTTTGTGATGTGTGAAAAGGTTAAGGACAGTAGAAATTAGTTAAATTATTCATGAAATAGGCCAACATAAAATACACAGAAGTGGCATGTGTCTGTGCTTAGTGAACCTAAAGCCTGGAACTCCCACACAACGTCTGCATCTGCGCTAAGATGTGGTCTGACCAGGCATTAGCGCAATATTTGGTTTTATTGGACACTAAACTAGTACTGTGCCACCTGATTTTGACTGACATACCTTACATACTGTGCCCCCACGCCCATTTCGGTGCAAGCGATGTCATGGCACACCGGGAAATTAGCAAACGTGCCCAGGAGAGAGAAAAACCACTTGGGGTCGATCAACCAATAGTGACACCTCAACTTGAGTCACCATGGTAACCCTGCTACAGGAATGCCCCCTTGGGTGATAAGAGACCAGCACCCCTGACCAGGACACACACACCAGAGTGGAAAAACATTATATTCTGTTTAAAATGAGGATATAAAAAGTAAAATTGTCTAACCAAACATCAGGAAATGTTTGACTTGACCTCAGGACCCTGAATGCAAAAATTGTGTCTTGAAATAATAGCTTTTACCTATACGTCTGCATGCCTAGCCTCGTGGAAGAGTCTGGTCACGTGCAAGTTAGTGCACGGGCAGAGTGCGTGCAAGTATGTAGGTAGGTAGGGGTAGACGGACAGGTAGGCCTAAAAACAGTCCTGCCATTGCCACAGATGACGTATTTTTTTCATATTACTGTCAGGCCATTTGAATTTATTCACTGCTATCGGGATGTAAAGAGGATTTCAAGAGATATAACAAAAATGCTTCAGAAATCAACCGTGCACCTTGCCTTTAAAGCTTAAAGAAGAAATTCAGATCCCATCATTCTATCGTCTTTCCCCTTCTTTTTCTTCAGGTACTCCCCGTAGTATAGCAGTTCAGTTAGTAAAATTGATTCTTCAGGTAGTGCATTTTGTCCAGTATTAGTCCTGGCTAATGCATATCAAAGGTGTTTGTTATGGTCTGATATTCATCCATATATTATTAAATGTAGATTATGTCAACTATATCAACTAAATGATTGACTGTTTGAGGAGTGAATGATAAAAGCGTCTGCTAAATGCTGTAAATGTAAATGATGATCTATCTATATCTCCCTGTGCTAACTGAAATGACTGAAATGCCTGTAGCTTTGTAGCAGGCTATCATTGCCAGTGAGGTTACGATACTTTTTATTAGTGTAATGCATGAAACAGTATGTCTTACCTGGATATGAATCCTTTGACAGACAGTTTTTCTGCAGTGGTGCCAGGCAGTGGTGCCAAAATATCTCTGATCCTCACCATACCAGCTGTGCCAACGCCCACTACCACTGCACCAAACATCCTGATAGGAGGAAGATAAAGATGTTTCATTTGTTTCCATTGTGAGAGAGTACCACAAGGCAAAGTTTTCATTAAACATAGAATAATAAATAATTCCATCACATCATAATTTTTACATGATATCAGGCTTACTGCTCATGAGATATACCTGTAGAACCGTAAAGATTAATTTTCCATTAGCCTGAGGTAAGGTAGGGAGTTTTTCTAAACCACGACCTCCCTTACCTCAGGCTATATACCATATAGTAAAAGAAAAGTTCAGCTTTATGTAAAAGATCAAATTAAAACAATGAATACAAAAGTATGCAATGTAAGTTTAACACATATCAAATTTGACACGCGTGGAATCAAATTTGAAGCCAATTGGAGTTAGTTGATTTTTTTAATTTTATTTTTAAGGTGCAAAATGTAGCCTACAGTGTACAGGAGTAATGCTTGTATACAAAGTTTAAGGCTTCTAATTTATTTGGCAGAAATTAAAATAGTTTGAATGTTAACATTTTTTGACATGCACTGACTGTAGTGTTCCCTTATGTCCAGCTCATGGTCAGATAAAGGTTGCAATATAGTATGACTGTAAGCAGGTCCCAGCCTAAGACCTTTGAGTATTGAGATTGATACAAGAGACACCCTGGGAGAAGCCTGAACCCTGAACCTCTGGACCAAGCAACAAATGCCTTAACCACCGAGCTATTGAGCAACTCACAGTTTGATTGTGGATGCAAGTATACAAAATACTATGGATTTTTTGAGACAAAGTAGAAACTATACATTGAATGAATGCCAGTTTAGATTGGGGAATTAGGGAAAATAAGAACATGCTACGGGTGAATGTTGAATGCATTATTATTTTAATTATGATATTATGAAGGCCACATAATATCATAATTACGAGTTTCTAGCACGTGAATGGTCAAACAGAGGTTGGGTTTTTAATCTTGCCACTGCAAGCTTGCGCTGAACCCAACAGGCCCATACAAGCGGGGTTTGAACTCAGCAACTTCAGGTTTGTAAACCACTATACCATTAAAGATGCTGTAGCATACATGACAAGCATTTGAGGAACATTGCAAATTTCAGATAAAAATATAAATATCAAAAAGGTAATGCAAGATAAGTTACACCTGTATACTAAATAAGATGTTGATTGGACATTCAGAGTGGCTTATTTAGCTCACTTCAAAATCATTGCCTCGTGACAGAATTAATTACCTGAGAGAATTAACGAAACCGTTATAAATATTAAATTTTCTTAAAATCCATTTGGTAAGTATGGTCTATAGATGCTTTATACTGAATTTCCTTTGAATCTGAGTAGCAGTCTTTTCAGGTTCAGACAGTGTGAAAATGCAGAAATACTAACTTGTAAAAACTAAAAATTATAGTGTATTGTCAAAAATAGAAGAAAAAGGAATTATGGTCCAGTAATCTGAGATTCAGGCTAAAACATAAATGTATTTGTTGTAGCGTCACCTCGAAGCGCTGTTTGGGACCTGGAACCTGACAATTGCTTGGAGGTAGAGTGGGGCAGTTCCCTTTACTGCCTTGTAGGTCGTCCCCAGTGTCTTGAATCAGATGTGGACTGTAATGGGGAGCCAGTGTAGGTCTTGGAAGAGGGAGCTTACATGGGAGAACTTAGCCCGGCTAGAAGAGAGTAGCTTAGACGGGAGATAACTAGAGCTTGGACCAGGAGCTGTTCCACTTCTCTTGTGAGGAGGGGCCTTATCCTTCTCATATTGTAGAGAGAGAATCTGCAGGCACAGGTCAGGTGCATGTGGAATACATACTGTAGATCATAGATGAAACATTATAGACTAAGAACCTCAAGTCTATCAACATTCTCTGAAGTAGTGAGATAGAGGTACAAAGCTGCCAATAGAGCAAGAGTGGGTATTCTTCCGGTCAGCCCACCACTCCATAGGACTAAATTCTGCAGAATCGCTCTCGTCTATGTGAATGTAGCAGTGTCATCAGCTGACACTTGAGTGAGGGCAAGGATGGTCATTCTGAATTTTCTGTCTTAGATCTAACCCTGGAAGGGTTTTAAAAAGCTCCATGGAGGGATGCCTCTCTATCACAGTCTGCAGCCTTGCAGAATAGTCAGCCTTGGCTTCCTGGAAAAGCTGAGAGGAGGCCATGGCTGAGGCTTACCCTTATCTAGCAGTCTTAGGTAGTCCCCAGTCCCGATCCTTGGCATTTGTAGTTTGGCCATATTCAAACAACATTAGGATGTCATCCAGTTGACCATGGATTAGGGCTGGACGATTAATCGGAAGAAAAATTCAGAACCTCTAACAGACGTAATTTTCCCCTGTCGTTTTTTTAAATCTTATTACTTCCCCCACTGTGTGTGTGTTTCTGTACTTTTCCCTTAAAAACATGCTACCATGTGTGTAGTCACATGACTCCGCCCAGTCTGCGGCATGGAAGGAACATGGAGCAGAACTCAAACACAGAGTAAACTGAGTAACTTTTCCGGAAAAAACGCAGTGTCCGTCGTTTGGACATATTTTGCCTTCAGTAAAGTCAAATTAATCTGTTTCAACACTTGGAGCACAATCACGTTACAGAATATGAACAGTGCTAAAAAACGCGCCAACAAGTATGGAGGCGCAACAAGTGCCTCCACAAAGCAGGTGTCGATAACACAAGCATTTACAAATGCTTATATGAAAAGGATTCAAGAAGATGGAAAGAAATACCCGATGCCATTTGTTGCTACATCACGAAAAATGTGGCTCCTATAGCTACAGTGGAGCGCAATGGGTTTAAACACCTTGAACTCTACAGAAAATACACTGTGCCATCTTGTGAAAGAGGCGTGTTATATGTGCTTGACCCCTTAAATGCTGCTTGCAGCTTTAATTAGGGGTCAAGCACCTAAGGTGCTGACACCTATTGTTATTGTAGGTTTTATTATTATCATTAGGGGTCCAAGCAGCGAAGCTGCGAAGGCACCTATTGGAATTGTACGAAATATTATTCTTCTGACTGGGGTCCTATTTAGGGGCCAAGCAGCGAAGCTGCGAAGGCACCTATTGGAATTGTACGAAATATTATTCTTTTGACTGGGGTCCTATGGCAGGCCCTAGAAGCGCTTGGTCAAAAGTTCTGAAATTTGGCAAACACATTGGGGACAGTCCCCTGGTCCATTCCACAAAGTTTCATGTCTACTGCTTGAGCACTCTAGTGCCACCAACATGTCAAAGTTGGAGTTGCATATACACACGTAACTTTTGAAACGCATGTCCGATTGTCAAAAATGAGGTACCATTGGATTTCTTGGATCATGCCGAGTTTAACGCACACCATGGCGTCAATTTCCGTCTGCATAGATTTTCCGCCATTTTGAATTTTAAGGAAATGTGTTTTTTTTTTAATTTCTGTCCAATCTTCTCCAGAATTAACACGGATGATCCTCAGACCAAGTCTCACAAAAGTTATCAAAATAAATTTGATCCTCACAACCGTTGGTCCGTGACAGTGCCTCAAAGTTGGTGGCGAAGCCGCCAAACAGGAAGTGAGTGCGTATCTCCACAACTGTATGTCCCATTGTCACCAAACCTGGTACCCATCATTGCTATGGTTTTTTTTTTAATTTCTGTCCAATCTGTCCAATATGCTGTGTCTGTCGCCAATCGGCAATAGGGGGCGCTATTTCAAAAAAATGAATTGCTCATTACTCCTAAACGCA
>JAOEHI010000691.1:0-13473 GCA_025447815.1 Percopsis transmontana
CTACTCAACTTATTCAATTCGCTCATCTTTTCACCACCTCTCTGTGTACGAGCACACACACACACACACACACACACTCACACTCAGACACATTTTACATCTCTCGTATTGTATCCATAGCCCCCACATACCCCCCTAAATGTTTTTGCAATTTGCAAATACATGAACTAAAATGCACACATTAATTTATCCCATTTTAGGGAGCCTTATTCAGTAATTACCTTTGGCAAATCTTATGCAAAGATATGCAATTTGATGTATAATTGAACATATATTGTTTTTATCCCATATCCCCCAATGTCAACACTAGCATACATTATTCTTATTCTAAACTAATTCATCTCACAAAAACGTATGACTGTCAAATTATTTTTAACCTAATTCAGACAGCGTTAGTCCAGTTTAATGTGCCGTTTGAAACCTTTTTTATAATTCGCTACAAAGAAACGCCTTTGTAGAATTTCTTTCCAAAAGCATCTGTCTAGTCAACATTTAAATATCAAGTTTCCTCTCCGATAGCCACTGCCTATTAAATGAACTTGGTTTTCTGTTCTCACAGCTGCTGTTCTCAGAGTTTTCATCGTCGTCTTTCCCTTTTATAAACCCATTACCTTAGCCTGAACAATGTTCATTTGGGGAGGGGGAGTCAGATATAGCATTTCAGGTGCTGGTCTGCCTATTGGTCTGTGGGTAAATGAACTTCCATAAGGAGAATGATGGGGTTTCCTTGGCCATCGGGGAATGCCATATATACCATCTTATGATGCGCCACTGTGCCACTCAAGTCTCACCCTTCCTTCGGCAAGAATCTGTTTATCTCTTCTTGATCGCTGTCTTGGCAGACAGGTGAGTCTAATTCTAATTCTGCTTTGCTGAAGACTATCGAAGATAATAACTTTTTGCAGAGTGCCATAGTTGCAATCTTTGGTCCTGTGAGTTCATATCTGTTGTGGTATTACAAGTTTCTCATTGTGTTTAAAGATCTGACTATTTTTGGTGATGGTTTTTTTCATCTATTTTTTGAGCTGTTGAGAAAAAGGGTTCTTATTCTCCTGCTGTGGAAAGGTCTTACTCATAATAGTTTTGAGAAGATTGAAATGTTATTCTTAAAATTATGCTGGCTACAAGGTGTAAGGGGTTAAAATTAAGGATGACACAGGGCCAATGGTTGATACAGGTTTGATACAGGGCCAATGCCGGACTGGGATTGGCATCAGCACGCTAAGCGCTTACTAAGTAACTTGATTGATGACTAGATGAAGTAGGTGTGTTTGTGTAAATGGAACTGGTAAGCCTGTTATCCATAGTGTTTATCTGGATGTCACAGAAAACTATTTAAATATAAAGAATACATACTATTGACATTACAGGGCACAGTCCATTTGATTAATTGAGTAACATACAGTAGATGATTTTAAATGTATTCTTTGGCTTTATCTTTGACTTTCAGCAATTGAAGAATTACTACATAAAAACTAAACATGTTAAAATAATATCTTGCCATGAGATATTTTATTTTTCCAGCATCCTTTTGAAAATACAATAAATATATTCAGTGTTTTGTCACAGAAAATTCCTTAAAATATATATGTATTAAATACACATCTTGATCATAGTTTGGATTGGTTGTAAGGACACATTTTATAAACAGTACATACAGTGAAAAGCAATTGCACTAATTATCACGACTTATACTCGGTCACCACACTTAAGAATGTCAAGCATTGCTATTTAGGAAATTTGTCTCTATATTGATGATGCTGAGTTGTCTCGTATTTTTGTCAGCAGCTACTGTGTACCCACATGTGTATACAGGAAGTCACACAAAAGTCATCTATGCTTTAAGAAGTTCAAGTTTTCTCATTTACATATAATTTATAGGCCTACAGTATGTTGAAAATAATTTAGTAGAATTATGTCAGTCCTTGAATGTCCTGCTTTTTGGAGTTTCTCTTTTAGAGAAGGGATATCATGTCTCTACAAAGTCAGGGATGTGTCAGAGACAAACACGGACCATATCATGTATTTCTGATATTCTTCCAGAAGAAAGTCTATGACAGATCTGCCTGGAGGGAACAAATGACCTCCAGTTCCGTGTCTTAATTTAGATGCTGCTTTTTCTCAGTGCAGAATGGTTTCGTGTTGGTGTCGTGTTTCCTCTAAGTGGTGCTATTATCTTGATTGGTGGCATTTCTAGCTAATCCTACTTGGCTTGATGTGTACTTGAACCCCTTCTTGTCTTGTATATACTACCCTATCTATAACTCTATATATCTGTGTTTTAATTCTGACTTAGCATAATTATTTTTTTCTGATTCGTTTTGCAGGGCTTGAAGCCTAACAAACACCAAAATGTCTGAGTGAGTCACCATTACCAGTACATGGACCTTGTGTATTAATAATAGCCTATGTATTAAAAATGAGTATTAACATTTGTTTGCTGTGAAAGCTGAACTTTTTCCACACGTGCAACTCCTGCGTCAAATACAGCCTTTTGAGTTTAACAATTCTACATTTAGTTCACATTATAATTCTAATCTTTATTTCTTCATTCTAAAGTTGTACTTTAATAAGGGTTTACAAAAGCCTGTTTATTATAGGTATATATCACAAGTAAATGTTCAATATAAATGTTTAAATACTGTATATTAGCAACAGTCCTAACAATTAATTTTTCTTCAACAAAATTCTTTTTCATTATAGGAAAAAGATGTCATCAAGTCGCAAGCACCACCTGAAGGTAAAGTTTGAAAGTCATTATACTTTATTAAATACATCAATGTGAATCCAGATTATATAAATAAAGTAAAGGACTTTTTTCTGTTTGGCAGAAATCCAAACATCAGTTTGGGTTTAGTAATTATCTACTTTAAAGGAATGCCCAACTGTGTCTGAAATTGCCCTTGTGGTTGAAACCAGAAATTCAAAAAGTTTGTTTTGTTTTGATATGCAAGTGACAGCATATGCCCCTCCCACATTTGAGTGCTGAGTGGCTCCCCCTACAGCCACCCACACATTTGTGGACAGTGAGCCGAGGCAGAAATGTGGGGTTTGGGGAATGGTATAAAGTACTTGAAGGGTGTGTCTTTAAGGAAATCATGGTATATGGTGACTGTTTGTTTCATAAATGTCTATTTATTTTCTACTTGTTTTCTAAATTTACAGGAAAGTAAGAGGGTTGAAATACAAATATATGCAGGTTCATGGTGTAGTGGCTCATAACATTTCTGTTTATCTTATCTGGACTTTGCTGGCCATCTCTTCCAGAGCCTTATGCTTTCCATTGCCAAAGGTTTACTGGAGGAGGAAGCAAAGGAATGTGAGGAAGAGAGGACAAGGTACATGGCAGACAACTGCCCTCCCCTATCTCTCCCCAGGACCATGCAGGAGTTGCAGGTATACCATACCACAAAATACCTTGCTATGAATGTGTGTAACAACACTAATGAGAACAACTGATGGCTGACCAAACGGGGGCAATTGTAAACATGCTCTCACTGTCACTGCAGGAGCTGTGTAGAGAGATCCACCACAAGGTTGAAAAGATTGATGAGGAGAGATATGACCTGCAGATAAAAGTGAAAAAGTGTGACAAGGAGGTACTCAGTGGTCTTGTTAAAACGCTAGAATTAACATTTTTGGGCTCCCAGCCCAAAGGCCATGGTTCCCCAATATGGTCAGCATGTGGAGAAAAAAAATCTCATTATATAACACAAGAGAAGTTTTTCCCTGGTGATTCCTTAACAAGACTTGCACTCTCCATTATTCAGATTGAAGACATGCAAATCAAGGTGCAGGACTTGAAGGGCAAGTTCAAGAAACCAACCTTAAGGAAAGTGCGTATGTCTGCTGATGCCATGCTTAAAGCTCTGCTGGGCTCCAAGCACACAGTTAACCTGGAACTAAGGGCCAACCTCAAACAAGTCAAGAAGGAGGTCAAAGAGGAGGTAAGAAGGTGGCCAACGCATAGGACAAATGCATCAAATCCACTGTGAGTGAGTGAATTACCACCTACCAACTAACAAAGCTTTGGCTGGTATGTTTGTGAAGATATAAATACTCTAAAGAGTAGTATGTAAGTTCTAGTACCGCTAACACACCTTCATAAATATTTTAATACCTTAAGTTAATACAGTTTAGAACAAATATTTGCATATGTGCGTAGTCCTGGAGTATTATTACTAATTTGTATCCAATCACCATAAAACTCCTAATTGAGAACGCACATGTGCACTCACATACAAACACAGTTCTTTTCCCAATACATACCTACACTACCCTTTAAATTACTCGACACTTGCACATTCTGTTCTCACGATACAGTGATAACGTGGCACACTAATAAGAAAGGTTAAGACACTAAAAACTTGCATTATAGGCACAGAAAGCACATCGTAATGCACAGACAATATAATTCATTTTTTCTTGATTGAAATACTAATGGATGGCTTTTAATGCAAAAAGTCAGATCACATGTAAGTAGTTGTTAAACCAAACTGACTTTTAGAAGTTGGGACTGCTACTCCGTCAGGTACTACTCAAGAAATGTCTCTGTTAAATATTTCTTCATTACAGAATAAGGAACTGCGTGATGTCGGAGACTGGCGTAAGAACATTGAGGACAAATCCGGCATGGACGGAAGAAAGAAGATGTTTGAGGCCGAGGCTTGAAACAGAATCCAGTCTAAAAGTCTTCTGCTGCTATTAATAGAATTAAAAGTTAGAATTTTCTTGACCACCTAAGATATGCTCTCTAGTTTAAAAACAAAATCTCATAGCTGCTGGAACCTTTGAGTAATAAATGAGTTACACCTGCTTAAGTGTCCTTGCAATGCATATACTGTATAGCCCATAAACTACATTTTTACTTTTTTTACGTACAGTTAAATGCTTTTATCCAATGCGACTTACAGTGAGTACAGTTACAAGTAATAAGGAGGTAGTGGTTAGGCATTTTGCACAAGGACGCTTACAGGTAGATTGACATGTTGGGGATCGAAACCATGCCTTCTCTATCCTGCCCTGTGTTCAAGAACAAAACAGGTTAAATATTCTCCTGTTTTTTTTTTGCACAAATTTTCCATTGGCTCTATTTTAGCTACTAAGCTTTATAACTAACTAAATAACAATTTCCGCTAGTAGAGTGCTTGTGTTTACTTATATATTTAGTTTAAGTATTTACATTCTTGGAACCATTCGCAGGTACTAAAAATGTGACTGTCAAATCCAAGCCAGACCAAGACAACCCAGACACTAATTTGTTACTAATTTGTCTGTGCGTCATTAATAGGAAAGGATACAGTGTGAGTGGAAATCTTACGG
Organism: Percopsis transmontana; assembly: GCA_025447815.1. Classification (NCBI taxonomy): domain Eukaryota; kingdom Metazoa; phylum Chordata; class Actinopteri; order Percopsiformes; family Percopsidae; genus Percopsis; species Percopsis transmontana. Next base: position 5,323 of record JAOEHI010000691.1, read on the forward strand.
GCTAACGTGATTCTATTGATGACCATGTATTTAAAGCAAGTGACCCTTTAATTTACCCATGGGATGTGTGTCGCTGTACCCTAGCTACAGTGGACTATTGGGAAACTTAAAGGTTCAGTATGTAGGATTTAGTGGCATCCAATTGTGAGGTTGCAGATTGCAATGAACTGAATACCCCTCCCTCATGCTCCCTTTCCAAGTGTGTATTAGAACCTTCGATGGCTGGATTCAAGCTGCCACTCAAAACGCCAACGTAAAGCGTGAATGGCGTGCTCTAGATCCAGCGTTAGGTTGTGGCGGTGCCACATGGTGGGCCTTTGGAAGAGGAACCGCTCCCTATGTATATATGAAGGGCTTACGAAGCTTACGAAAACAACGATTTGTTGTTAAAGGGTGATTATACACTAATGAAAACATAATTATGAATACTATATTCCAGTTCTGCTAATAGATCCCCTTAAATCCTACATAATGTACGTTTAAACCATTATTCTCCAACCCTGGTGCTGGGGACCCACTGCCCTGCATGTTTTAGATGTCTCCCTGCTCTCTGCTGATTCAAATGAATGGGTCATCATCTATCTCTGCTTGAAAACGACCCATTCATTTGAATTAGGTGTGTTGGAGTAGGGACATGTCTAAACATGCAGGACAGTGGTTCCCCAGGAACAGGGTTGAAGAACACTGCTTTAAACGTACCCTGTTTTCTATCTGTTGTACACGGGTGTGTCTTATTCAGCGGATACATGATATGGAACAAGACATATTTGTCTTAAGTAGTGATTTAGCCAGTTCACATGTCTGTTTAAATGTTGTGCAATATTGTGCAAAATTTTGATGTTTCAGTACTACACGGCTTTAATCAGTACTCATGCTGTACACCAATATACCGGGAGATTGTAATAGATGTATACGCATTTAAGAAATAGTTTGGACTTTTTGTGGTTCTCTGCTCACCTGTGATGTCGTTGATATGAAAATATTCATATACAATATAATTATATAAGTTAACCCCAGCTATAATAGCAGTTGAGGCTACATTTTGTTCAACTCCAAAAGCAAAAATAATTTACGATGTACCATGATGGTAATTAATTAACCATGATGGTACGATGTACCTTGATGGTAATTAATTGTTAATTTAAACTGAATGAAGAAAGCCCGCCCCACCAACAGGCTGAGTGGGGGTTCATCCTGCTCTGGGACACAGGAAAACAGACAGACAATAGGTACAACAGGTCAAGTGACAAGATCACATACAAATGGAAAGGCTGAAATCTGCCGTCCGAGCCGGGTGTGGCTATGTGCTTCTGTCATGCAAAAACATACATTCCTGGCTTTGTCTAGATGTAGACGTCTGCCTTGGCTTGCTAGTGAACTCAATTAAATATTAAATAATATCTCAATTCTAATTCCTTCAACCTAAAGCAAATATTATGCCACAGCTGTCTATTGTGGCAATTCCAAACAACAGAAGCTATTGATTTTTGTAAGTTTGTGTAGGGTGTTGAGTCCACATGCAGAGCATGGAAGGAAAGACACAGAGGCTGAGAGGCGATAGCAAAGCGCTGAGAGGCGATAGCAAAGCATCCACCCTCCCGCTTACATAGCCAGTTGGGGAGGGTGGATGAGGGGTGAGTGGGTTGTTGGAGGTGGATCCCTCAGGTCCGTCCAGCGGTGGTGGTGGTGTGGCAGAGGGGCTGGGCTGAGCCAGGGGACCGGGGACCACTGGCCTGAGGAGGGAGACATGGAACGTTGGGGAGAACCACCTGTATTCCATAGGCAAGGCCAACGTGTAAGATACATAGTTTAACTTTCAGTGTACCTTGAAAGGCCCCATGTACCGGGGCCAACTTACGGCAGGGCAGGCGGAGGGGGAGGTCCCGGGACGAAAGCCAGACATAGTCCCCTGGGCAGACCATGGGCGAGTTTTTGGGCGTATTCCACCCAGGGGAGGAAATGTTCCCACTGTGTCGGCTGATGATGGCAATAGGACTGCAGGTACCTCTCCAGCTCTTGCACGGACCGTTCCGCCAGTGGGTGATACCCGGACGAGAGGCTGGCCGTGGCCCCCAGACGGGCCAGGAAGGCCTTCCAGAGCCGTGAGGTGAATTGGGTCAATGGAACAGGAACATCCGGGCGGCGCAGCTCTAGACCAAACGAGTTGACGAGGTCTTGGTCGATGAGGCTGCCCGTCGCCCTGGAGTCGATCAAGGCTGTGGAGGCACGAGAGGAAAAAGCACTTGAGATCACGGCCGGGCGACGGAACGAACAGTGCGTGGTGTTGTTCGTGTGTCAGTGTGCGAGGGTGTAACGGCACTCACCTCCTCCCCTGCCTCTCTCCGCAGCCGGCACTGAGCCTTGGTGTGCCCAGCCCGACCACAGAAGAGGCACAGGCCCAGACGACTCCAGTGTGCTTGTTCATCCGCGGGCAGCGGGGCAATGCCTAGTGCCATCGGCACAGGGTCGGGCTAGTGCTGCATCGTCGGAAGGCGTCCCGGTCACAAAACTGGACATCGAGAGTCCGGGTCCGTTTCTGTGAGCCCCTCCAGCGACAAGGTGGCGTGCGGGCACGCAAGCTCCACCTGCACCTCCTTCTGAAGCGTCAAGCGAAAGGCGGTGCTCATTCCAGCCGCTGGAGGTGGCCAGGGTCATGGAACTCCACCATGTAGTCCTGTGCAGGCCTGGATCCCTGACGGAGACGGAGGATGCGCTCGCCGGGGTCCCCCCAGGTGTCAGGGTCGCGAAAGTGGTGTGGAGCTCCTCCGCCAGCCGTCGATCGCTGGAGAGCCGCGGGAGTGGTACACCGCGATGGCCCAGTTCAGAGCCCGGCCAGAGGGACAGCGTTGTCCAGATGGGCTGGCTGATTTCACCAGCAGGGTTCGCCAACAGAAGAAGACATGGCCGGGCCCTTTTCCTATTCCTATAGGCACCAAATGCCTACAGGCCTCCCCTCTCCAAAAAGATTGCCACCTGCCCACACCAGGTTTTCAGCCCCGCCGGGGATTACAATACCTTTCAGCATGTTAATTGCAGGCTCTTTCTGTGTGGTCACCTCTGCTACAGATCAAGTAATGGCCGATGACAGACAATACTGATACTTTCCGTTCCAATAGCCTAGGCTATATTTTAAATAAATCTGTTTACTTTGCATACACTGCAAAAATTACTATTTTGAAAGAAATGTAATATTGGAGAAGTTTAGTTAAGCTTGATTGTCCAAATAATAGTTGGCTATATGTAGGGATGGAGACATTATTTTAGATTTTTACATAATGCACATTCTTATTAAATTTTTATCACAAAAAAGTAATCTTGTAATAACCACCGCAATATGTAATAAGTTATTACAAAATGTGGTGAAATTTATTACATTTTGCGTTCAATCTGTTTATAACAAAATGCGGCATAATTACATTATGCGTTGTTACAACACACTTTTCATTTAGTATTAAAATGAATCTTTTTTAGATTTTGCCAAAAATGTATATGTACAAATATGGTAATAATTTCTTGTCCAACCATTTCTTGATATATTATTTGTAAACATTCTTCAACAATACATCCTTATGAGAGATCAAAATTAATCTTTTTCATACCTTAATTATAACTCCAACTATTTCTTATATTCTACTTTAATTTTAAATTATTGTGAGGGGATATGAAAACAATGCTATATTGAGTTACACTTTTTTTCACATAAATTGTGGGACTTATATATACAGTAACAAAATCATAGCTCAAAGCAAGTACCAGTTTGATCGCAAGAATGTTATATAATATTACTGCATGTTATTTTTTTAAATAAACTAAAGCTTGTGTGTATAATATTGTAATATTCTTTACTGCACTGCATTATACTATTGCACAATATAGTTTTTTTTATCACATCTTAAGTATGCACTATTATCAGTGTGTTATGTAAGAATTATTGTATGAGAATATGATGGCACAAGATAATAAGGATAACAATCTTAAAGGGCGGGTTATTTTTAATAAGGGGAGCTGAGGAAGGGGGCAGATGACACTGTACTGTATTTCATGACCTTGTCAGCTCATTGGTTTGACTGGTAATCCACTTCCATAAAGAGAAAGTCGAGGATTTAGAAGGCGATCAGAGAATGCAATATATACCTTCTTAACACTTTACATTTGCCTGCCCCTCGGTCTGCCTCTTTCTGACAAGCTCAACTCTTCTGTGTAAAAAGGTAGGAAATCTTTCTGTTTGATTATTTTTTTACTTGTTTGGTTCATTCTTTTTTTAGATATAAACCACACATATGTTTGTAAGCTTTGTATAGATTCTTTATGTGGCTGTATTGTTGGTATGGTCACTTATGCCACTCTGTATGTATCTTTAAATTATTGCTATTTTTTATAAGGCTGCATGTTTCCAAAACATTTTCCAAAAAGTTGATACTGTACCTTTGTTTAGGAATAGGTGCCTCCCTAGTAGATCAGGGATTGGTTGGCCAGTGGCCAAGAGATTTTAGGGCTCTTAGAATACCCATTGTCATGCCCATGATCAAGGAATTTGTGTGGTTTGGCTTGATGATGGCGTGGCCTTAAAAACCTTGGTTGTGTAGTCAATTCTTGACCAAATTTAATTCTAGAAATATACATAATTTGACATACAGCTGTATGTCATTTTTACATATTATGTAATAATGACATACAGCTGAATTTCTTTTTTTATTATTAACATTCATTTTGTATCTGAAGTCTACTACTAGGGTTAAGTGTTAAATGGCTTTGTTTTGTTGTTTTGATACTACAGTAGCACATCGGTGATGTAACATGTTGAAAACTTACTTCTGACTACAGGCCATTCATTTGAAAGCGACCCTCAGTGTTTATCCTCCTATCAACACTAAGGTCTTGGAAGGAAACCTGGTCTAATCTTCTGTCTTGATTCCGAATTTGAGTTCTTAAAGGAAACTCCATTTCCCCCCATATTGACAAAATGGGATAGCAATTAGCAAAGCAACAAATATATTTTTACACGAAAAGTAGTGGGACCTTTTCTACTAGGTAACTAGATCTTTTTTGGTAGAAGTTTTAACTTGTCCTCGTGAATTGCTTTTGACGTATTAATCTTAACTTCTGACTATAATTTTAAAGACTGTTACAGCTTTCACAATGCATTCATTTGTAGTATGACTAAACTAGAGAGTACATTTGAGTACCCCAAAGAGAACAGTGAGGTGATGGGATTACAGTTATTTTGGTGATATACTCCTATTTCTCTGTGATGTTCTAGCAGCTATGCCTGGCACCACCAGCTGTGGTTTTGAGTTACTATGAACGTTTCGGTAACAAGCTCACTACACAACACAGACACTCAGGACATAATCCGGATCCATATTTAGAGTGCAGATATCATTCCATCTCTAGGGAAACATCTTGTCAAAATTTAGGGAGGTCCCTCCAATAGTTCAAGTGTCTGGAAATATATATTTAGGCCAGACAAATGCCACTTAGCTGCTTAAGACAAGTGCGTAGTATTTTTCCATATGCTTTTTTAAAACATGAACACATTAGGGTGAGAGGGAAACTCTGAAGTCAAGTAACAGCTGTAGTTCCAGGAATAGAGCACTAATCCACTGTACCATTGCAGGGCATACACATAAACCTATTCTCGTAATTTGGCACTTGGAGCTAGTGACCATAATGGCTGGACAACCTTTACTGTAACTGAAAAAGTACATATTTGATTCAAGCAAGAGTTCATGCATGTCCATTTGTTATGTAGGCTACTGTTGTCCTTTTGGAGCTCAACAGGGTAGAATAGTAAGGCACTAACATTGGCAATGCTTAGGTCTTTGTCTCTGTGTAAAAACACAATATAGTGAGATGATGGCAGTACGGTGACAGCTACTGGTACATAGCGTGAAACTAACACTCCAAGGTCAAGGGAGGGGTGTATGTCAACTAATGGCATGTGATATATGATGTCATCCGTGCAACAAAAGCTTTTGTATTTCACAACTTATCACTTGGCTGGTGCATCTCACTGGGCTTCAACTGGCATCAAATTCTCTCAAAAATGAGAAATTTGTAGTACAGCCAGGTTACAGGTTATGTCTATATGTTCTTAGAACAACACTGTCTCCATCATAGTCTTCATAATAGCCTATGTTGACTGCTGCTGCTGGTGTTGAGTCCGTCCCTGGAACATGCATAAATATGCCATGAGATAAAAGTTTTTAAAGAAATTCATTGCCTGTTTAACTTAACTTTTATTTGACTGTAAATTTTATAATGTATAATGTTCTGTAATTTTTGTATATTGAATGTTCCCTTCCTAGATGTAAGTCCTTATGGGTGGACATTTTTTTGTCACACCAATTCCTTCCATTGTGTCCAAATCCAAGTCTAAAAAACATACTTGTAACTAAAATGTGAAGCAGGTCAAAACAGAACATTGTGTTGGCTATAATAGGTTTCAGTTCTTTTGTCAAGGGGCAAAAGATATATAAAAAATGAATAATACATTTTTACCAGTATTGTAATACATTTTATAATACATTTTTCACATTTTCGTCCAATAATAGGAAGTTTGAAAGTCTACCAATCAAAATGACCAGCGAGTAAGTACACAAAATGCATTCTTCAACATGTTACTTGTTATTTCACACAGTATTAAAACTTATTTTTTTGTGTTGTTTGAAGTAAAAGGCTGTCCTCGAGCCGCAAGCATAACCTAAAAGTAAGCAAGAGATTCTACACCTTTCTCTGTTTTTGTTCATAAAAGTGCTCACTAATTAAAATGTGATGTGATCCACAGAGCTGTATGCTGGCTGTTGCAAAAGACATGCTTGACAGTGAATCTGTAATTAAGGTTGGTGAGCGGGAGAAGTATTTGGCAGAGAAATGCCCTCCGCTAGATTTGCCATATTCTAAGGAAGAACTCATGGTAAGATTATATATTTTTTTTATTGTTTATTGATTACGGATGCAGTTATAGGGAGTCGAAGTGAAACCAAAATTAGCTTGTTACATTCCATAAATAAAGATGGCTGTGTTCAACCTCTATAGCGGTTGCTAATAACCCATATTCCAAAAGATATAGCAGAGAAACATAACCATACTCAACATATGTCAGGGATTTTGTCTAGCGATGGGCAGTTTACACATCATTTTAAGGCTTTAATGAACCGTTTCGCAGAAAGCCTACAAAGTACAGAAAAATATGCAAAATCAACTATAGGCAATTAACAAACCCGAAATGTAATGGAAGTTAACAGGGCTATTCATACATATAATATCAATTCAGTCTATCTTGACTTCTTTAGACCTTTAAGTGGGTCTATGGATAAATCTTTACATTTGTGCTGTGACTACTTTTGATGTATACCTTTTACCTACCAAACCATAAAGATACACACAACATGGGTGTGTGCAACTGTGTGTATTTTGTACTGTTAGACAGAATGCTTCAGTTGCTTTCAATTAAGGGACTTCATGGCCTTTGAATTCCAAATCCAAATTCTGCTCAAATTGTATGCATACACTAAATATAGCAATACTCAGGCCAAAACCAGAAATTTTAAAATACTTTTAAAGTCCAGTACTGATACTATTTTACACACTAAATGCATTCAAACTGTGTGACATGTGTGACACCACCAATGTCAAATTTGACCCAATACCATGCATATAAGATTTAATGTAGAAAACTATTTGTGATTCTATTATTGGTATATCTGTTTTTATAATTAATCAAAATGTATATATTTTTGTTTGCTCTAAATTGTTTCTTCTTAAGGAACTATGCAATAAACTGCATCAACAAATCAACACAAGCGAGGAAGATAAATATTGCATAGAGTTTAAACTGAACCTGGTCCTGAATGAGGTGAACAAGCTTACCTACCTTCTATTCTGTTCATCCCCCTTAGTTTACACAAAAATTTCAGATCAGGCTGTGTAACTTCCAACAAATGTTGCACCAGCCAAATACTATAATTTCAGAGCATTCCATTGCTAATTTAAGATCGTAATTTTTATTTGTATCCCAAACTAACTAAAAGGTCAGGGACCTTAACATCAAAATTGTTGATCTGAGGGGAAAGTTCAAGAAACCCAAGCTGAAGAAAGTGCGTATGTCTGCTGATGCCATGCTCAAAGCTCTGCTGGGCTCCAAGCACA
>JAOEHI010000692.1:0-10056 GCA_025447815.1 Percopsis transmontana
GGGCCAACATTTCTAAAGAATGCTTTCAGCACCTTGTTGAATCAATGCCACGTAGAATTAAGGCAGTTCTGAAGGCGTAAGGGGGTCAAACACAGTATTAGTATGGTGTTCCTAATAATCCTTTAGGTGAGTGTATGTCCTTCCTATACTTTCAACCCCTTAAATAATGCCGAATAAAATCAGCAGAACAGACACACACCTCCCGTTGCCTACTATGAAACCCTTTTGCAGGGAGGATGTCTTTCATCTACAATGGCTTTCTGTGGCATCTCACCAAGCTGTCCCCAGAGTGGGAGAGAAAAAAAGCCGGTGAAGGTAAGGGGGAAAAAATACAGAGCAGGAGAGAAGTTGGAGGAAGGGTCGTAGTGGAACTATCTCACCCCGACGCCCCCTTGGGTTCATCGCAGCCTGGTCCCATTGGCTGGGTCTGTGTAAGAGGGCCAACATTCATTTGGCTCCGAGCTGCACGCTCTCTGGTCGCCGTGGTGACCAAAGATTAGTTCCACTGTGTGTGCTTGTGACTGGGAGCTGGATGAGACTGAATGTGTGAACAGTAGGTCAGTGGATCCAGCACGCCTCCACACACACACACAGACACACACACAGAGCCCAACTTCCTCTCATAGACAAAGGGGAAAAAACAAAACACAATACTGACACACAAAGTCTACGTTTCTCTCGGACAAAAAACATTAATTCTTGACAGACACACAGTCTACGTTTCATAGACAAATGCATAAATACTTGACACAGGTGGTGATGTATGCATGGTGCCGTGTCAATTCTAGGGAGGTGGTAATACATTTTACATTTGGAGGATGAAAGATGGAGAGGGACAGAGGGACGGGAATCACTATCTGCTACCCACTGGGGTGTGACAAAAACCCACCATTCATCCATCCATCTGTCCATTCATTCACCCATCCATCTATTCTTCCTGTCCTCCGCCACCCTTTCCATCCAAAAGCAATGAGTTACCCGTTGAACACACCAATCAATCTAAAATCTAATCCATGCATGCCGCACATGCACACACCACTATATCAGTGTCTTACAATAGTAGATGTAGTAAAACTACTATTCTCTCAATGTTTTACATGCTAGTAAAATCTGTGGTTGTTAGCATTAAAATTGGATTATTAGCTTATCTTTCTTCCAGGTCTAGCATGAAAAGCAAAGTTTAAAAAACAATTTGGGGTAACCCATTCATAAAAAGGTTAAAATAGTTTAATGTAATGACTTCTCATTGAAACAACAAGTCCTAAATGTCAAAGTAGCTCTGTAGGTAAATAGTTATGGGCCCTCCATTGCTGTAATGGTTGGCAGGAGCTGGTCGGAGTGCAAGTGCAGAGAGACACGGAGACCAGGGTGTCGAGGCGAAAACAGAGCGTGAGCTCTTAAAGTTTAATTTACGTATAACAAAGCACATAGGCCAAAACAAGACACGCAATGCGTGTGGCAAAACAATAACTGACAATTCCCTCACCTGCTCTCCTGGAGATAAAGGGGAGCAGATGAGGGGAAATTGCCCACAGGTGCGCTGGTGAGGAAAGGGTGCGTTAGATTACGTAGACGGACGCAGACTGGTGGCCGGTGGTTAGTACTCCGGCGAGCCTATCCGGGGGACGGCGGCCTGGCTGGATGTTACAATTGCAGTTACTGGCAAAGTCACAGCAGACCAAAGGCAGAGACAAGGATCTGAAACCATACGAGTCTTAAAATCAGTAATTATCAATAAATATTGTAAGGGCTATTTAGACTGCAGATTCTGCTAAGCAAATACTTCCATTAGTTTGCGGAATGGCGGCAGAAATCCTGCAGGCCACAAACACTGTGTGTGCATGTCCAAGTCTGAGTTACCTGTTGCAGGTATGCGTTTTTGTAAGTGCACATGGATATCTCTTACAGCCCTTTTCATAATTTTCTACGGTTCTTGTCCTGCATCTTCTTTCTCTGTATCGCCATGCTGTTGTGAGCACTGTGCTTTTATTTGGCCAATCAAGTAACCAATGAGATCATGAATGACTGGGAGGGGTAGAAAACACTGTAGGCTACTGCTGGCGACCACACGTACATTTTATTTTTATATGTACATAATTTCAATGCCACGATGGCAAGTAAAACACACGTCATATTAGAAATGCCACAGATAGTACGCCGAAAACTCACTTTGAAATGGTACAGAGATTATCATTTCTGTCAACCATTAGAGAAAGCCTTCTTCTCCTCTGAAAAGGATGCTGGAACAAGCAGAAAGTTGAGTCAGAGATTTAATACGGATGTGTGCCAAAAGCTGGGCTAAAGTTAGCCCCAACTAAAAATAAATAAATACTATTATAGTTTTAACAGCACAATCCTTCTGCCTTGTATTTAACTAAATTTAGTCCAGCTGTCGATGCGTGTGTGTGTGTGTGTATTTGAGAATTTCTCAGTCACTATTAGCATAAAATAAATATATTTTCTAGCAATTTTGCTATAAAACTATCAAAATTATTCAGTCTTATGAGAACTGGACATTGGTTTGGAATAAAATGCAGGTTCCATGTAAACCAAGAAGAGGCGTCTGTGGGGGAGGCTTTGTTATGAATAGATATTAGGCCTAATCTACACCACTTATTCTTGTTCGCTCAGTGCTACTGTGGTGATTGTGTGGCTAAAATACACAACACAATATCTTAGAAAATAGTGTTCCAATGTGTCGGTCCCTCTTCAGATTTAGCGTTGTCATTTTGAGCCCAGTCCATGCATGCAAACATAAGGTTTAAAACTGTGACTGCCTTGAGTCTATGAATGCAGACAGTGTAATGAACCAGGAGACTCGGGATGTGAGAAACACAAGTGCAGGATGTTTATTCAATGTCTAAAGGCAAAAGTAGTCAAAGGGACTTGGCCGTAGGCAGGGTCCAGGGCAGGAAGGCTCCAGGGCAGGCAGGGGTCAGGCGATTGGCGTCGGGGCAAACGGGATCATCCAAACTCCAAAACGAGGAAACAGGCCAGGGTCAAAATGGGGAAGAACGTCTACTGGGAGGACACAAAGCACGGGACGGGAAGAACAACAGGGAGACTGGAGAACCATGAAAGGGGATAAAGCTAGGCATGAAAGGGGATAAAGCTAGGGTAATGTAACGGTCAGACTATAATATAGCAAAACTTTGCAGTAAACGGAAGGAAGTGAGGGGTAAATATACTGACTGACGGCGGAAACACTAAGGACAGATGTGCAGTGATTGGGGCTGATTAGTTTACTGGGTGCAGGTGTGTGTACAGAACAAGGACGTAAACTAAAACTCGGGAGAAGGTGATCTAGGGGGCGGAGCTGGAGGTGTGTCGGTGGCTGAGACAGGCGTGGATATTAAAGACAGAAGCTCACGCAATAGGGCCTACATAAATTCTTTTCAGATTTCAAAACATACCAAGTTTAATTTAGCCTTGCTGAACCTCCTGTTTTTGTGTAACCGTACTCACTATAAATCTCTTTAAATAAAAGTATCTGCTAAATGACTAAAATAGAAGAGCGAAGTAGGCAGCGAATTAGCATGCAGTTGTAGGTTACTGTTGGCCCGCATTAATAAAACCATATGCTAGATTACTAATCCAGATCCAGCCACTGAGAAAGCAGGCTGACTGAACAATTACCACATCATTCGGTGTAGCTTCTGTCAGCTTTTCAAGAAAGCTAAACTAGATTACAGTAACACTCTTCTTGTGTAGCAGCTCAGCAAGCATGCGGCAGATAATGTCACTCCCACGATCTGTGATGAGAATTGTGCGGCATTTTCCTGCTCTTCAGATGTATTTTTTCCTGCCTATTCTGTCACACATGCACATACAAGGACACACTCAGACAGATTTACATAAGCTTTGCATACGCTTTGCATTACCAACTATACCTACACTAGATATGGCGTCTACTCCTTGTATCCTTGTTCACTCTCACACACGTTCTCTCAGCCTTGAACAATATATGCATTTGTGTGTGTTAAAGCACAAAATCATATCAAATGTATTTAGGCGGACTTGTGTGTGCATCTGCTCACTGTACAATATAGTACAGTGAACTCAAAAACTCAAAGTAAACTCAAAACAAACAAGATTAAGAGAGGGAGAATAATGGCAAGGGAGAGCTGGAAAAAACTAACCTGGGAACCAGACAAATTCCAGAGCTGATGTTTAATTTGCTCTGGCAGATACCTCTGGCCATCCTCCCATTCAGACAGATTTCCACCCAGCCTAGAATTGGTCGGGCCAATCCCAACCGTGTCTCTAATATGGGGCAGGATTGTTGCGATGACTGTACAGGAGTGCCATTTAGGCTTTTTCATACGTAGATCGAGAGAAGGAAGAAAGAGATGGAGAGAATTAGAACAGAGAGAGAAAGTGATTATTAGACTACAATGGGCTGATGTTTAGGCAATGAGCCTTGTCTGAATGGCTTAGCCTGCTCATCACTACTACACAGAAGATAGGAAACAAATATATTCAGATATACCTAAGCTCTCTCTTGTCCCCATCTTTCTGCATCCATCCATCCACCCCCAGCTCCCCTAGCCAGACAATAATTACTAGACAACCCCATAATGTTCAGCCAGAAAAGTGGATAATACTGTACCAGTAATCTTGTTGATAAAAACAGCCATATGATACGGATACGCATAAGGCCCAAGAGGTAAAGCCCGTGGGCGGAGCAGGTGTGGGGATATCATGGAATAGCGCTGAATTCATGAATGTTAATGGGAAAACATAAAAATAGAAGGTAAAATAATGTCTTAATTATCGAGACTATACCCCAATGGAAAAAATACCCCATTTTTAATTAACACTCGATTTCAGGACTAGTCTTGACGTTGAAACCGGTGTTACAAAAGCCTTCTTGTTTAGGTTTAAAACTCTCACATCTTCACCCCCCCCTCCCCAGGTACTGAACTGACGAAATGCATTTTACGGCCCGTGATGAGGCCATTAGGGAACATGGGCCCTAAGTCAGCCTTTTTTTATAGCTTAAAAAAAAAGTTTAGAATCTCTCTTCAACAAAGACGCCTCTCAAATCCAGTCTACTGGTCAAAGCAGCTTGAGTCATCTTGAGTGGAATACTCAACTGACAGAATAGGAGGTCTCCAACACAGCTAATTTATACCTCTTCTGCCCTCCCGCTCCACCTCCAGCAACAAAAGGTTCTGGCTAAAAACAAAAACCTCTTGGTTTAATTACAGTACCTTTCCTGGGGCAGTACAAGCGTTCAGCTCAAAAGGTCTTGAAATGAAAAGAATCCACTTCAAATGGAGGACATTTGAGCAGCTACACTGGATATCAAAAGCCCATCTACGCAACACGATTGTCAATAATCATCTTTTTACCAAGGTAGAATATACAGTAGACCTTCGTTTTAGGTGTCAGCAGCGTAAACATTTCCTGGTGAAACAATTATAAGCAGCCATAAGCATGCTAAACTCACAGGCCACCATTTGCTAAAAACGCACAACAAGAAATGATTCTGATTGACTAAAGAGATATTCTTTATAATTAGATGACAGTATTGAATGAGTGCAGATAAGATTACAGATAAATCAGTAGCTATTGTAATGGCTCCATATGCCAGTGCTGTAGCCATATGCTTGGAATGAGTCACTGTGGAATAATTTATCAGAGGAGAGAGCAGCGATTTATTTAAATGTGTGTGTCTGTGTTTCTGTCAAAGAAGTTCAAAACGCTCCATGGAGGAAAACATCACATTACTGGAGAAATAAAAAATATCACATTAAAAACAAACATACATAGGCCTTCGAGGTGTATGGAGGGGTTAAAAAACGTAAGGGGGCTTTAGTGTGAACTAGACTTTGAGCTTGCAGGTTGTAATTAGCTTTTTATAATACGAGCAACAACAGAAAGGAAAGGGAGAAAATAAAATAGTGGATAAGAAAGCAAGGAAAATAAGTTGAGAAAAACAAAGAAGAAAAACAATACTATATGACATCAAAAAATAAATAAGGATCAAGAACATATGCAAAACAGAAAGGAAGATGAAGATACACTGCGATTATGAGAATGAATAAAGCTCGGTGCTGAAAAATTTATTTGTAAGGACTCTGGCCATGCCTAAAGCAAGTTTGGCTATTTATGATTAATTTGATCCTTTTCACCAATCCCAGCGGAGAGAATGTGTGAATATATAAGACGCGCCCGCGTGTGTGTGTGTTTCAACTCATTGCATGTCTAACAGGCCTTGAACAGTGCATGCCTATGTGGTTGTGAGAACAGAGAAAGACTGAAGGAATATTTTAAAGATATAGCACTCTCAAAACAAGCCTCACTAAATCGGGGAGGGGGGAATTAAACAAGCAATGTTAGCAGAACAGCAACAATGAGAAAGTAAATACTGTAGGTTGTTGGATAACCTGTAGCTGCCGTCTTTATCAGACAGAATAAAAGCACAAATTAAAAACGGTCATTAGTACAACAAAAATAGGCTAGTTAAGGGTTTTATGTCTTGCATTACCATGGGGTGGTTGAACCAAGCATTTCGGCTTGAAACTCAGAGAAACTCCTAGACCGTGGTTCACTGTTCACTGTTCACAAGTGCTGCGTGGCTCACACCAATCACTTGTGCTCCACCTGCAGAACTCCTAGACTCACAGCAGTCTTTGCCACTGCCCTTTTAGCCACAAAATTATTATAAGAGCATAATAATAATAGCATAAACAATGTCTTCCTGCTTTTTTGGTTTGTCAGCATGCAAAAACAAGGATGTCTGCTAAAACATTATTCATAAGACAATCTCTACCACCTTTTTTCCACCTGCATCCTTTTGAACAAATCTTGAGCTTTACAGCAAGTTAGTTTTCCCTCAACTCAAGAGACATCACACATGCAGGCCCCGTTTCCATTCCTTTATCCATCCGTCCGTTCGTACTTGACTTGGTCTGTTCAGCCTCCGCTGTTCCATAACCAGGACTACTAGGAGGCTGAATATCCATCGTCCTGCGCTTGGATCTCCAACAGAGTGATTTCTGCACTAAATGCTAAATTATTTATCGAGTGGCTCTTCTCCGGTCTTTATACTCCCGTCTCCCTTCTCTTCCTTGTCCCGAAGGCTTTGGACAGAGGAGCCAAAATCTCGGAGGAATACAGCCACATCTGAATACACCACCGCACATCTCTACACAGAAAGAACTGTATAGCCAGAGATACAGACATCATGCAAATAACAACAATGCGCACACACACTCACACACAACGCATGACTGTAATTAGAGTTCTCATACAAACACATGCATGCACACATTCAACACGCATGTTGAACAGTACACTTATGAGTGCATTGTCACTCACATGAAAAGAGTCACTTCCACAGAACGGGCCACAGAACACAAATACACCATTAAATACATTGAATACATTTTAAAATCGTACTGCTCCGTTTCACTTACTTTCATACCCAACCACTTGCACAGCTTATATGAGCTCTCACGCACACACACACCCCAGAAGAATGCTGCAGGCTGGAGAGGGAGAACAGTCGAATTTCTGCAAAGTGCCCCAGGACTCCTCTCCCCTTTCACACCAACATGCCTACTTTATTTTTAAACACTTTAAAGTCTCTCTCTCCATCTTGCCCTTGTTATTTTTGAGTCTCTCAGCCTAACCTCACACCACTTCTCTATAATGTTTGCCCAAACACAGTGAACTCTTGTTGCTTTGCTGTGTCAATTTCCCCTGCAGCGCCCCGGTACGCCACTATCCCATCAGCCACCTCACACCCCAGAAGAAATGCATGTGCACGTCTTCATGGGTATGTACTGTATGTGCCAGTGCGTGTGGTTTCCCCACTCTGGGCCTCAGAGAATGGAGTATGAGTCACTTGGGATGTCACTCGGCCACTGCGTCATTCCTCGCAAAGCCTTCTGCCGCTATGTACAGTGAGGGAAAAAATAATTTGATCCCCTGCTGATTTTGTACGTTTGCCCACTGACAAAGAAATTATCAGTCTATAATTTGAATGGTAGGTTTATTTGAACAGTGAGTGACAAAATAACCACAACAAATTCCAGGAAAATGCATGTCAAAAATGTTATAAATTGATTTGCGTTTTAATGAGTGAAATAAGTATTAGACCCCTCTCCAAAAACCCTTGTTGGAAATCACAGAGGTCAGACGTTTCTTGTAGTTGGCCACCAGGTTTGCACACATCTCAGGAGGGATTTTGCAGATCTTCACCAAGTCATTAAGGTTTCGAGGCTGATGTTTGGCAACTTGAACCTTCAGCTCCCTCCACAGATTTTCTATGGGATTAAGGTCTGGAGACTGGCTAGGCCACTCCTGGACTTTAATGTGCTTCTTCTTGAGCCACTCCTTTGTTGCCTTAGCCGTGTGTTTTGGGTCATTGTCATGCTGATATACCCATCCACGACCCATTTTCAATGCCCTGGCTGAGGGAAGGAGGTTCTAAGACAAGATTTGACGGTACATGGCCCCGTCCATCGTCCCTTTGTTGCAGCGAAGTTGTCCTGTCCCCTTTGCAGAAAAACACCCCCAAAGCATAATGTTTCCACCTCCATGTTTGACGGTGGGGATGGTGTTCTTGGGGTCATAGGCAGCATTCCCCCTCCAAACATGGCGAGTTGAGTTGATGCCAAAGAGATTGATTTTGGTCTCATCTGACCACAACACTTTCGCCCAGTTCTCCTCTGAATCATTCAGAGGTTCATTGGCAAACTTCAGATGGGCCTGTACATGTGCTTTCTTGAGCAGGGGGGCCTTGCGGGCGCTGCAGGATTTCAGTCCTTCACGGCATAGTGTGTAACCAATTGTTTTCTTGGTGACTATGGTCCCAGCTGCCTTGATATCATCGTCAAGATCCCCCTGTGTAGTTCTGGGCTGATTCCTCACCGTTCTAATGATCATTTCAACATGATCATAGGAAATTGATTTTGCGTTTCTGTTGTCACCTTCTTACCAAGCTGCTTGGCGATGGTCTTGTAGCCCATTCCAGCCTTGTGTAGGTCTGCAATCTTGTAGGAGCACTCCCTTTAATGGGGGGGTTCCTAATCTCAGCTCTTTACTTGTATAAAAAGATACTTTATTTCTCTCATAAAAATGCAAATCAATTTATAACATTTTTGACAAGCGTTTTTCTGGATTTTTGTTGTTGTTCTGTCTCTCACTCTTCAAATAAACCTACAATTAAAATTATAGACTGATCATTTCTTTGTCAGTGGGCAAACGTGCAAAATGAGCAGGAGATCAAATAATTTTCCCCTCACTGTAACTATATTGCTTTCAACGCCCAGCAAGGGAGAAATTCGTTTTGTGACTGACCCCCCATCCCCACTCTTCAAAACATCACGTAGAGATGCATATTTCGCTCCTACATCACAGCACGGTATTCTCTTCAGTAGATTATACAGTCAACCCACAGGGCCTCGTTTCCATTGGGAAGGGGGGGGTTACTGCTACGACTTGTATTACCGACTTGCAACAGCAGAAGTAGGGAATTAAATGACCTGGCTTTCCTTAGAGGCTTGTGTTTGGAAACTGGTAGCACATTATTACGTACTGTGGTAGGTGCCTGTGTGCGTGCTTACATAGCAATAACAAAAAGCAATAACACCCATTCATAACTAATTGAAAAACTATAGGCCTGTACATCAGTGTGGAAGTGGGAACAAACACAAACAGACTATGCCACTTGTAGGCTTATACAACAGCCTATACAAGATAGGCCTGTGTAGCGGTGAAGGCAGTGCCAGTAGGTGTCGATCAAAGTTGAAAGCAGCCGTTTGGACCCCCTTGAACCAATGAGACGTAGCACTGTGTTTTGAACACAGGCGCTTGCTGCCTGGAAAAACTAAGCTACTCAAACGGTCGCTGCCCAGCCTGGTAATTTTCTAACCAGGCGGTTTTGAGTGGATAGGGTCTAGATTGAGGCGCTACACAGTATGGGGCTACACGGTATGGTTTGAGCATTAGAGTGTAAAAGGAGTGAGTCTGGGCCTGTCTGCTGCGATTAGACGAGACTGCAGAGGAACTGGCAGGGAAACGAGCTGACAAACACCACTCTAC
>JAOEHI010000693.1:0-13471 GCA_025447815.1 Percopsis transmontana
CGTCTCCCCCCCCCCCCCACATTTCAAAATCTGTAATTTGTCCCCCTCCAATTTTTTCCTCATTAAATCTAATTTTGCATTATCTGCAATTTTAATGTTTGTGACACTGTGTACCGTCTGTAGTTTTAAGGAGAATCGGGGAAAATAGAGATGCTGATTAAAAAAATAAAGATGTGTGTTTACTTTTACTTGGTCGAATGAACATCGGACACTGGAGAAAGATCTCAATAAGGACCAGACAAATTTGGGGAAATTAGTTTATATAAAAATAAAAGGTGTATATGTGTATATATACAGTATCTCACAGAAGTAAGTACACCCCTCACATTTTGGTGAATATTTTATTATAGCTTTTCAAATGTCAACACTGAAGAAATGACACTTTGCTACAATGTAAAGTAGTGAGTGTACAGCTTGTTTAACAGTGTAAATTTGCTGTCCCCTCCAAATAACACAACACACAGCCATTAATGTCTAAACCGCTGGCAAAAAAAAAAAGGGAGTACACCCCTAAGTGAAAATGTCCAAATTGGGCTCTAAATGTCAATATTTTGTGTGGCCACCATAATTATTCAGCACTGCCTTAACCCTCTTGGGCATGGAGTTCACCAGAGCTTCACTGGTTGCCACTGGAATCCTCTTCCACTCCTCCATGACGACATCACGGAGCTCGTGGATGTTAGAGACCTTGCGCTCCTCCACGTTCTGTTTGATGATGCCCCACAGATGCTCAATAGGGTTTGCTTGCTTGGCCAGTCCATCACCTTTACCCTCAGCTTCTTTAGCAAGGCAGTGGTCATCTTGGAGGTGTGTTTTGGGTCGTTATGTTGGAATACTGCCCTGCGGCCCAGTCTCCGAAGGGAGGGGATCATGTTCTGCTTCAGTATGTCACAGTACATGTTAGCATTCATGGTTCCCTCAATGAACTGTAGCTCCCCAGTGCCGGCAGCACTCATGCAGCCCCAGACCATGACACTCCCACCACCATGCTTGACTGTAGGTAAGACACACTTTGTACTCCTCACCTGGTTACTGCCACACACGCTAGACACCATCTGAACCAAATAAGTTTATCTTGGTCTCATCAGACCACAGGACATGGTTCCAGTAATCCATGTCCTTAGTCTGCTTGTCTTCAGTTTGCGGACTTTCTTGTGCATCATCTTTAGAAGAGGCTTCCTTCTGGGACGATAGCCATTCAGACCAATTTGATGCAGTGTGAGGCGTATGGTCTGAGCACTGATTGGCTGACCCCCACCCCTTCAACCTCTGCAGCAATGCTGGCAGCACTCATACGTCTATTTCCCAAAGACAACCTTTGGATATGACGCTGAGCACGTGCACTCAACTTCTTTGGTCGACCATAGTGAGGCCTGTTCTGAGTGGAACCTGTCCGCTGTATGGTCTTGGCCACCGTGCTGCAGCTCAGTTTCAGGGTCTTTGCAATCTTCTTATAGCCTAGGCCACCTTTATGTAGAGCAACAATTCTATTTTTCAGATCCTCAGGTGCCATGTTGAACTTCCAGTGACCAGTATGAGGGAGTGTGAGAGCGATAACACCAAATTTAACACACCTGCTCACCATTTACACCTGAGACCTTGTAACACTAACGAGTCACATGACTCCGGGGAGGGGAAATGACTAATTGAGCCCAATTTGGACATTTTCACTTAGGGGTGTTCTCATTTTTGTTGCCAGCAGTAGACATTAATGGCTGTGTGTTCAGTTATTTTGAGGGGACAGCAAATTTACATTGTTATACAAGCTGTACACTCACTACTTTACATTGTAGCGTGAAGTGTCATTTCTTCAGTGTTGTCACATAAAAAGATATAATCAAATATTCACAAAAATGTGAGGGGTGTAAAAAAGGGCTGAGAATCCCATCTGATAGGTCAAATGGTTACGTGCTGAGTGTGAATGTATGGCGCGTATTTTACTCATTCATCACGTTTCAGGCAGTCTCTTGTGACGTGTTTAGTGTATGTTCATGTCGCGATGATGGTAAAAATACGATTTATCGGTCAGTACTACAGGGTACGTATATTCAGTTTCTGAGTCAAGTTTATTTATATAGCCCTTAATCACATTTCAGTCTCAAAGGGCTGTACAGGTCCACATTTCACATTGAAACAAACAACACCTCCTTCACCTATTCCTCCTATCATACAAGGAAAAACTTCCCTATAAACCGCTTGGGTAAAAAAGCGGAAGAAACATTGGGAAGGGACCACAGAGGGAGGAAACCAACACATTATACAATGAATCACAATGTGTCTAGGCAAACAGAAGCTCATACATACACTCATAAATTTTATGAATTAAATGTAATGACTTCTCAGGTAACAAGGATTGACGGGACAGTAGACAGTCCTCCGTGCCTCAAGGTGACCCACAAGACATTTGGCACTCAGAACAGCAACAACGACATGGTGTACTGCAGAATGAGCATGCCTGTGGAGTTCCACTCCACTGCTCTCGCAATGGACGAATCCCACAAGCTCAGGTTAGATGGCACATACAGCATCATAGCTCAGTGTCAGAACAATACGGGCTAGTACAATCATTTGATCCTTCTATCCCTTGTGATAAACCAGACTTATCTTAATAGCTTTATCTGGTAAACAATATATGTAAATAATGTGATACTTAGATTTATATTTTTTTCAATATTTGTTTTATTCTCTCTTTTTTATTCTCTCTCACTCTTGTTAAAGTTTAGAATACATCAATTATGAGTGACTGTGAGGTATATATGTTTAAACCATCACTTTTTATCTCTGCAGTCAACCTCCAAAAGAAGATGATTATGGAAGTATTACAACTGTAAGTACAATTGGCAGAATGGATTTACAAAAATAAATAATTAATGTAAAATACTCCTTGAATATGAATTCATCTCTTATCACTTTTTTAATGTATTTTTTTAATGTATAATTTGTATTTATATGACAGGGACTAAATGTATTAAGCATTGCTACATACATATATACACATACATATAAAATACATGCATAAAATACACCATGCATAGGTTTCAAGTCCAGGCTAATATGCAACCACTGATATTTATTTATTTATTCATTTTTACCATTCCAGTATTACCATTCAGTAAGAGTGTTTGCTGGCCAAGACCCTGCTTTTGTGTGGGTTGGCTGGGTCACCCCGGACTACCATTTCCACAGCAAGAACTTCAGCCTCAGCAAGACACGTACGGTCACCGTAACCCTGGGAGACGAAAGGGGCAGAGTCCACGAGAGGCAAGCTTAATTATTGGTTACTTAAAATATAAAATACACATCAACACTCATTCTTATGGGGATTATTATTATATAAATTTAGCATGTTTATAATCCCATGCTGCATGTTGCAAAATTTATTAATTGTATCAGTTTATTTAACAGTATTTCAAGTAAGCATTCATTTAAATGCATTGTTGAATGACACCACTAAATCATAGCGTGAAGTGAATATCTTCCTATTCCTTCTCTATATTCAGAGGAGTGAAGCTTTTGCAGGTAACTGAGTGAAATATAATGAGATGAGGCCCATAAGTGAAGAAAGATCAATATACTTGTTACATCATTAAAAGTCCAGTGCAGATATTAATTTTAAATGTGCTACAGGACCACAGTTATTAGAGTTTGAGTAGTTATTTGTAGACTTAAAGCTGCATAGGATAGCCTTTTCATGGAAATATACAGTATAACCCTTAATAAATACTATTATATGTGAATTGGTCCACCCAGGCAGGGGTTAAATTGGGATTTCTGAGGTGGGGAAACCTTAACAAGTGATGGTGTAGGGTTGTCTTACTTTAATTTAAATTAACTCAAATTGGTACTTTTTTTTGTCTTGTCTCTTGACTCTTTCCAAGATGACGAGCTCCAAGGGAGTTAAAACCACTATGGATGCTGAAATGGCCCTATTATTTCTTGACCCGTGAATATCAAAAGCATTGTTTTCTACTATTACCTAATGTTTCTTTTCTAGAACCATATAAATGATGCAATATTGGGACAGAGGCTTCACACCATGAGATATGAGAAGTTATTTTTTGAAATGAGTACAAATTTAGATGTTTGATAAGTTTGTCTGAAGTGTGGACGAGTTTTAATTTTATCACAAACTTGTGGGTTGACGAATTGGCTAAGCAGTTAGCTAGCAGTTAGCTTAGTTAGGCAGTTAGCCTACCTGTATGTTTGTGAGTGGGTGTGGGGCAAGGTGAGACCCTGGGTGCTTTCCTTTATCTGTACAAATGAATCGACATACCGCATTCAAAATTACAGCTATGAGGAAAAACTCTTCCAGACCGTTCTTTTAGTACATGCATTGTCCACACTACATCTAGGCTAACCTACTAACTGCTTGTTGGATAGTCTGCACCTGTTACATTTTCTGAAAGATGGGCCCAAGAGTGGACTCAGACAATTCCGGTAGGTGAAAAACAAGGTTTATTCCCAATTAGTAGTAGGCAAGAATTAATAAAGCGGAACAGATGTAACCCAGAGCTGTCGAGGCAGGTGGCAAGGGTAGCGGGAAAACACACTGGGTAGAATTTCCAGGTAAAGCATGGTCAGCTGGCAGGTACTTCCTGGACACAGGCGAGACAGATATTTAAATAAGAGAAGCACAGAACAAGGAATAATCCTCTAGAGAGCTAAAGTTTAGCCTGATAGTATTACCGTGTACTGGAGCAAATGATCTGGCAAAGAGTATATGTAGAACCGGAGGTTAATTATTAGAGGTGATTAGATGATTGAGGACAGAGCAGGTGGGTGGAAATTCCCATACGGCCAGCAGGAAAGGAGAAACCAGCGCCTCACCCACAATACACACACAACAAACAAACAAAACAGACAGACGGGAGACAGGAACACGGGGAATAACAGGGGAAAAACAAGAGAACAAAAGGAAAAACACAAGGGTTGTTGCCCAAACCATGACAGTACCTTGCACGAAGATAAGCTTTGTAGTACTCTATGCTGTAGCGGCAGGATATTTTACTAGATAGCCCATAGAATGGGTGGAGCCTCCCGTCAAAGCATCCCAAGCCAGAATTGTGGCCAAACAATATATATTAAAGTCTATATATTAAATATATAGACTCTGGGATGCCCCAAAAAATAATGTATTTTAATGTGTATTAAATAATGTGTATTAACTACTACTATAGGCAATTACCTTACTAATGCTATGTGTTTGTATGTAGAAATAATGCATTTTTATCCAACATTTGCAGGAATATTAAATTGTAGATGTTTCAACCTGTTTTAGATGTAAGATCTTTCTGAAGGGTCATTCCTAAGCATACAATGTTGATACCACAAAATGTTGCCTCGAATACGAAACTTATTTTTATTTGTCCAATAATCCAAGGTGAATTGTGTTGCATATGATATACATTGGAAATGTTTTATATATGATTTTGGCAGTAATAGTTTTACAGAAATAAGTGTAACCAGTGATTCTTTTAGTAATTAAATATACAGGGTATGTCAAAGACTCTTGACCTCTGTAGAGCAGTTTGCATGGCTTTCTTGTTTTTGGAGGGAGTGGCCTAGCTACAAGTTTGTTTTGAAATATGTTGGTGAATTACCCACCTCCCTGCTGGTGGAAAAATGTTGCATAGTGTAATTGCAGACAAAGAAGGGACGCTAAAGTAAAACTGAACAACAGGAAAAATTTAATTGATTTATATGGAACTGAATGATCAATAGATTTGTTTATTGAAGGTGCTTACTTCCAAGTCCCAGTAAAAGTATTTGTGTACTGGATAGTACAGTGGCAGCTAATGTACCACCACAGGGAAAGGAATGTGGTTTATTTATCAGGAAGAACGATAACAGACACTGTTCTCTGCCTTGCCACCTTTGACAAAGTTGCACCTAAAGTTTTAAAAAACAAATGGAGTGCACTTGGGGCTGCCAATTCGCCAAGTTATCCTATGCAGCTTTAATAGCTCTCAAAGGCTCTATATTCTTTATCACGTATGTTTGAGTTCAGTCTGGGCATGTGTGGTTCCAGTGTCCAGCGATGTAACTGCTACATGGTGTGGGGAGCAGACGTGGTTGGCTTATTCTCCTCTGGGCATAACAGCTCTGACCTGGAGATTGGCTGTCTAATTGACCTGGCAACTGGTTTTGTCTCCTTCACTGCCAATGGCAAAGAACTTCCCACGGTGTACCAGGTAAATTATTCCCACATGCATCTCCATTATCATAAAGTCAGTAGATACAGTATTTATGGTATTTCTGTCTATTAAGCATAAATACTTGCACGTGTTCTAAACATACTGTATGTTCCTGTTTCAAACGTATTCTTATGACAGATAAGATGTTTAGGAGCCCAGTTCTTGGGTCACCCCTGTGTCATACAAGATTGATGTTTATACCATATATGGACACGGTTCTGGGATGGTTTTCAGCACATTTCTTGTTGCCACTTCATTCTCTCTCACTGTACTGTCAATAATTAATAAATTCTGTTCTTTATTATAGAATACCTGACTAGGCATTAAAATTATGCCAGAAAAGAAGCTTCTCGCTGTTTTCTCTTCTCTGCCCATCTGCTTGTGTTGAACAGGCATATTAATCCCTGTAATAACTTTTAGGGGCAGGATAGTCTAGTGGTCTAGGTGTTGGACTCCTAGCCGGAATGTTGTGGGTTCGAGCCCCAGAGTTGGCCTACCTATAAGCATCCTTGAGCCTTGAGCAAAACACCTAACCCCTATCTGCTCCATATAATAGCAGCATGTAATTGTAAGTCGCTTTGGATAAAAGCATCTGCTAAATGACCTAATTGTAATGAAAACCTTTGTCGCTGCAGTCTGTATCTGTGCTGTGCTCTCAATTTGGAGCACACTCTCTCTGTCTCTCCTGTGTCCCTTGGAATCTCAGATGGCTGCCATCGATATAGCCACTGATAGAAGAGATCCACCAATCCACTTTTTTTAAGTTCCAATCCGACACATAAATAGACCTAAATTAACAACCGTTGGGCCAATCATCACAAAACCTGGTAGATACTGGAATCATACCCTGTAAATTTAATTCAAATTGGTAAATATGAATCTAAATGTAATAGTCCACATTCCAAACGTAAAAAAACAACAGATAAATGACTTGTGCATCCTACAGTTCTGAAGTGGCACATTGAGTAGCAAACCTGACAACGATGCACAAGGTTGTGAGTCGAACCCAGCCTGAGGAACCATACCAAGATACATGGTGCAAGACTGCCAAAACCCTTTGTTTACTTAAATATCAGTATTCCTCCTGTTCTCAAAGTCCTCAAGCATCAACAGTTCTCCAAGTCTCCACTTGATTTAGATTTTCACAATCCTTAATCATCAACAGTTCTCAAGGTCTATACTCATTCTCAATTCTCAAAGTCTGATCTCAGTTCTCAAAGGTCTTCAAGGACTCTTAAGGTCCGCCTCGAAAAATTTTCCGCCATTTTTTACATCTCCTCCTACACCGTAGCTCCGATTGCCACCAAATTTTCAGTGAATCATTATTGGATCAATCTTATTACATTTGCATAAAGCATGTCGATATCTCAATTACTTTTCAAGTTTTTGACCAATGAACTTCGAAAGCGGCGTGGCTCTGGACATAAATAAACAAAAATCAGCAATCGTAAGGCTAATCATCACAAAACTGTCAGGATATGTTAAGATAAGTGCCCCAGATATACCCAGATAGTTTCATATACATACGCCACTAGGGGGCGCTACAAGCGCAAGATAGGTGAGTGGCTTTACACAAATTTGACTATAAATCCCATATTCATTCTCCAATCATCACAAATATCTCGGGATATGTCCTCATAATTAACTGAACCACGCCCTGAAAGTTTCATTCAAATTTAGCACCAGGGGGCACTATAAATTCAAACAAACTGCAGGTGATATAGCTCAAATCAGGCTATAAATGACTAAATGTTTGTCCAATCAACACAAAACTTTTAGGAAATGTCTACATAATGACCTCACACATACACTGCAAGTCTCATTCAAATTGACCACTAGGGAGCGCTTTAAATGCACAATAACTGGACGTGGAATGACACAAATCAAGCTTTAGATCAGAAAATGTTTGTCCAATCTTTACAAAACTTGCAGGATATGTTTTATAACAATGTTGAACCACATGTGTGAAATTACTTTGTAGTCGCTATTGAGAAAAAAGGTTTGAACCCACGAATTGCCACTTGCGGCTATATTTATTATTATTATTATTATTCCACCAAATTTTCAGGTTTGGCATGTTGCGCATGCGGCATTTGCATTAAACTTGGCCGATTGACAATCATCCTATTAGGAGAAATCTCAAATTTAATCATACTAAGACCAAACCTCTAGCACCACCAACAGGTCAAAGTTGCAATTTTGAAAAGCTCATATCTCCTATTCATATGACCCCCCTTCTCATGCTCTACAACTTTGCAATTATGACTATTGACTTCCGTCTAGCTAGATTTTCCGCCATTTTGACTTTTCTGAAAAAAATATTTTTAACATCTCCTCCTAGACCATTTGTCCTATCTGAACCAAACCAACACTACAAAATGGCCACCACAGACGGAAGCGTATTGGCAGAATCATTACATAAACAGGAAGTGGCCTTATCTCTTAGATGGTTAATCTAATCGCAACCAAATTTGAAGCTTGTGTTCCATATCCTTGACTAAAGCCAACCTCTTGAATGATTAATTTGGCCATATGGGGGCACTACAAAAAACAGAACCTGTTCAGAACTATTTCACACGCTCTGGTTTGGTTGGTGCAAAGACCAGTGTGTTGCTAAAAACAGCAAAAGTAGCAAAAGCAGCACACAGTTCTGCATTCAGTGCAGTCACATAGCCAATCTTTGTCCTCGTAATGTTCTGCCCCTTCCTCTGGTACAGATGAATTCAATCCGGTGTAGGTCTATCCTTACCTACTATTGTAAACTTTTGTTCAAAGTAAAGTTTAGAGACATTTGTATTATCGCCATTGCTCAGTGCTTACAGCACTTGGCTCACAGCTAATTATGAGTAGAACTGTACAACCAAAACAATCTGATTGGCTGCTACCTTCCAGAGGCAGCAGGGCTTTGTGCTTTTGACAGTTCATAAACACAACATGAACAATTTCGCGCTTGTGCAAACTTGATATATTACATACATGTTTATTATTCACAAAAACATTAGAATATGGAATCTGGATTACGTCAGTATCGGCACCCGACACCTATATTGGATCAGATCAGTCCCAACTCCAACTGATAGGCATTGGACTGGCATTTGAAAGACCAGCTGTAGCCTTGTGTGACGTAGTGTTGTGTTTTTAGGTGGAGCCCAATACCAAGTTGTTCCCAGCCGTTTTTGTTCGCCCCACCAGCGCAAACCTCTTCCAGTTTGAGTTTGCCAAAATCAAGGTTGGTTTTCTTAACCTTAATACTGGTAGTTAGAAGTAAATTACTAGACCCTTTAAGCCATATACATATTTTGGTTTTTACATAAATAGTCATGAGGTATTATGTAATTACATTGTAATGTTTTTTATGTTTATTACACTGTTTATTCATTGAGTCCACTCACCATCTCTACTAGAAAATGTTACTTTTAACCTCCTCCTTTAGGATGCCATGCCACTATCATCAGCCATCTTTAAGAGTGAGCACCGGAACCCAGTGCCGCAGTGCCCCCCACGATTGAACGTACAGACGATCATAGCGGTGTTGTGGAGCCGCATGCCCAATACCTTTCTTACCACGGAGACGGCGCGGGTCAGTGAGAGGCATGGCTGGGTGGTCCAGTGTCTGGAACCCCTGCAGATGATGGCAGTGCATATCCCTGAGGAGAACAGGTGTGGAAGTGGACACACACACACACACATACACACAAACATATGCAGGACAGACATGTAAAAACTTTGCTGCATACAAAGGCTTTTTTTAAAGCTATATAATGTTTTTTTATTGCTCTACCGTATTGTGATGCTGCTAATATGTGCGTCTTGAAAAGGTGTCCTGCTATGTTTTATAGTAGTGATGATGGACCTAAGGTGGTAAGATAAGGCAACATCTGTGTTGTCAAATGTCTGCACTTTGTGTTCATGTGGACATACTTTCTATGCATTAAGACGCAGTGTAGGAAAGATTGCGCCACACCAGCAAGTTAGTTTTCGTACAGACCGTATCTGACGTGTTTATTCACCAAACTGTATGTTAGAATAATTCTAATTTACCAATAAAGACAGTCACTGGAGTCGTTTAAAGGCTTTACTTGCAAGGAGTCACAACAGGCAATACAGTGGTTGCGAGTCTGACTGACCCTTTAACGTTCAGTCTAACATATTTATACATAGGCTCCCCCTTGGAATATTCGAAACAGCAAGTTTGTAATGAAGGAATGGTTCTGCTTATCGCTCTTGAGCCCAGGACATCCCTGGTACGCGGGAGGTGATCTCATGTCTCCTCCTCAGTGTAGCCTTCCTGCAAGGTTGTAAATTCACAGGATATTCTCTCCTCGACTGTAAGGGTAACCTCTACATTCTGAACGTATGAGTCATCTATCTAGTCTGTATAGCTCTGTGCAAACAACTTTAATAAGCTGGTTTTTCTAACATTTCCCTCCTGTTTGAACTGTTTGCACAGGGAATAGTAGATAGAGATGAATAAATGCATAGGTGATAACTTATAAAAGGTCACATGTTACAAGTTTTAACTTACTCCTCAAAACATAATTCTTCACAAAGGATTTTCATTGCATGAATCATAAAAGTTCACTTCAGATTAAGTGATATGTCTAGCCTGAGCTGCAATCATCATATTTTTCCAAATACTAGATTTACAATGTGGTGCTACACCAGTGTGTGTCAGCATCTTCTTCATTGGTGGTGACCAATATCCAGCCGCTCGAAGTCTTTGTCTCAGATCGGTCCCAGGATATGATCTGTATCGGTATCAAACAGAACCACCCTACAGAGGTCTTCCCACAGTGGCTCGCATTGGATCCAGGTTCACTCTCTGCAGCTTCCACTTCCACTGTGTATTTAACATATTTCTATAGGGTCACAGTACTTTGGAGTAGGATTAATACATTCATCCCATTTCCACTCTGTTGAAAGCAGGTATAGTTCCCTTCTAAAGCTGTTACCTTTGGTGGAAGTGCTGACTTTACCACAGGGTACAGTATTTTCAAGGCTCCGCATTGATCAGTGGATGGTACTATAGTTTTATACTGAGGCGATTGATTGGTGGGTCCTCTCCCTTAGAGGCTTTTGTTGGATGGTTTCCCCAGTCACTAGTTCCTGTGTGACTAACAACATCAGACCAATATCCGCACCAACTGTCATAAGGGAACCCAGTGTAGGTCTCACATAGGTATTTCTTAGACCAGATACTGTATGACTTCTTTGTTTATTTCCGCAGCGGACTACATTGCATAAGTCAAACTGTACTGTGCCTTCCTGCCCTTCCACAAACTGCAGGTGTACATTATTTTCACTTCACAGAGATCTTGCCACTCTAACAGGATGTACTATAGGCTGGGTCTAGGGGATATTGTTACTATTTCTTTCTTGTACTGTTTTAGCTTCCCACCGCCTCTCTCTCTCCTTCAGGTCTGATAAAGGGTGCTAATTGGGGCATAAATGGTCTTCCATACCTCATTTCAATCGGAGTAAGTCCTGTAGTTATTGGCACAATATGCATATTTAACACTACGTTTTTATGGTCCCATTATGTCTTTCCACCAGCCCTGCAGATTGGGGGTGGTATGAACAGTGGTTTCTTAGTTCTATTCTCAAAGGTTTTGCCATTTGTGTTATGACATTATTTACAAAATGGGTTCATCTGGGTGAGCACTCGGAAATACCTCTACCCACTTGGTGAACCTATTAATTATTACTAGGCAATACCTTTTCCCTTCGCATTTATTTAGTTCTATATAGTCCATGCAAATGTGTTGGAAGGGGAAATTTGGTTTTGGAAATTGACCTCTTCGTGGTCTAAGTGTAACGGCTTGTGTGAGGTAGGCGAGTGCAGGTGCGAGGGCAGGCCCAGAGAAGAACACGCAGACGGTAGTCGAAGAGAGAACGCGTAAAGCATATTTTAATGAAAAAACCACAACCATACAGGGCGTAAACAACCAAACAATGACCAACCCGAGAGAAACTAAGTATTGTCCAAAATCAAACGAGGTACACCTGTGGGGCTAATCATCCCATGTACCATGCAGAAGGAAGGGACGGGGCGCACACTGGCCTGTGCGCGCTGATCGTAAAAGGACCTGGCGTTGGCTCCAGCGCCGTGAGCAAGCTGGCGACAGCTCCAGGGCCGGACTGCGGTGGCGTGGGCTCCTCCGCGGCTGGACCTGGCATTGGCTCCAGCGTCGTGAGCAAGCTGGCGGCAGCTCTGGGGCCAGACTGCAGCGGCATGAGCTCCTCAGTGGCTGGACCTGGCATTGGCTCCAGCGGCGTGAGCAAGCTGGCGGCAGCTCCAGGGCCGGACTGCGGTGGCGTGAGCTTCTCAGCGACTGGACCTGGCATTGGCTCCAGCGACGAGAGTACTCCGGCGGCAGCTCCAGAGTCCGGCTGCGTGGGCTCTCCAGTGGTTGAGCGCAATGTGGGCTCCAGCTACGAGAGCACTCTGGCGGTAGCCCTGGGGTTCGGCTGCGTGGGCTCTCCAGCGGCTGAGCGCAACGTGGGCTCCAGCGACGAGAGCACTCTAGTGGCAGCTCCGGGGACCGGATGCGGCGGCGTGGGCTCTCCAGTGGCTGGGTTGGGGCATTGACTCCAGCAGCGCGGACAGTCAGGCAACGGCTCCAGAGACCGGCTGCGGCGGGGTGGGCTTTCTAGCGGCTGAGCCAGACCTAGGCTCCAGCGACGTCAACATTTAGTTTAATTCACAAACAAATGGATTTTTTGCATATTTCTATACAAGATAAAGAAAAAAGGGTATGAAATACTCAGCATTTTGTGTGTTGTTTAACAACAAAAAATGAATAGGAATATCTTTAAATGTTCAAAAGTTATGATAAAATTAGTGATCAGTGTAAAAGAAATACAGGAACCGTGATTTAGAATGTTGTTGGAATTCCTCTCCAACACAGTCTCTTTCTCACCAAAACATAAACTTATGTCACCAAAGACAGACACAATGGTTTACATTTATTTTGTCTGTTTATTTATATAATCAAATGATGCAGTCAAATAAGAATGACTGATTGAATGATTTAAACATAAAATTAATAGTAGTGCACATGAAGTAAATATATATTTATTTAAGACCATTTCAGACTAAAGACAAAATGCACTTTATTCAACAGATACAACTTACTACTGACTTATTTGTATGAAGAAAGGATGTTTCATATAAATGAGTATAATATGAAAACTATGTACTGAAGGGAAAGTTTGGGCTACTTCATGTCCCTTACTTTCAGCATGTTGGTTGATCGAGTTACAGAGACTTTCACAAA
>JAOEHI010000694.1:0-13471 GCA_025447815.1 Percopsis transmontana
CGCCGACCAGTCGCTCACACAGATTTAGAGAGTCTAGGTGTGTTGGCGAGCGTGTGTGTGTGTGTGTGTGTGTGTGTGTGTGTGTGTGTGTGTGTGTGTGTGTGTGTGTGTGTGTGTGTGTCACATCCAAGGGCGGTGGTGGGACAGTGACATCAGTGGACTGTAAACATACTTGATTCCCGTCCGACTGTGTCACCCCTAACGTGTCAACTCACGCTCAAGGTCTCTCTCTCTCGCTCTCTCTTATCTCCCTCTCATTCTCTCTCCTTCTCGTGTCTCAGGCCTAATCTCCATTCACTTTTGTTTGCTGCTGACTTCCCTGCCCGGGAGCCACAAATTCCCCCCACCGTCTTCCCAAATCTCTCGTTCCCACTCGCGCCCCTTGTCTCTTCCTCTCACGTTGTTTGTTTCCCAGCTGGAGCGACTGTGGGGCAAAATAATGTTACACAGTGTGTGTGTGTGTGTGTGTGTGTGTCTGTGCACGCGTGTGTATGAGACCGTTAATGAGCGTATATATGCACACACACTTGTGTGTGTGTGTGTGTGTGTGAATGGAATACTTTGGGTGAGGATGGGTGAGGATGACAGACCTGTGTTTCCATACAGCGGTCTGCTGAGTTCCCCCTGTCAAAACTCCTCACATCGTCAATGCAAATGGAGTCTATATGAATCTAATTTGCTTTGACACAAAACGCTGTTAGTAACCACTTCTTTTATAATTGATTACATATTTTCTCATTCAAACTCGACCACCAGCAAACCTCTGTGTATCTACAGCACATTTTGCAAATGTTTACATACTGTTTTCAAAATGGTTTAATTTAATTTAACAAATACACTACAATATACAAATTGTACCATAGGGAACGGATTTTCTACATTAACACCATAGTGCAATACTGTATATTCAAAGTATTTTTTATCAATTTTACAGTTACTGTGAGATGATGCACTGTAAGAGACAATGACCATCTGTAACAGGGGAAGAGACAATTACTTTACACAACACACCATCTGAAGACTATAGGGAAGTAGGAAAGAGAAGGAGGTGGCAGACATCCACAGATTGATGGATAAAGAAGATACTCTCTCCATACACACACACACACACACCAACGTCTCTCTTGTGGATCAGACAAGATTTTTAATTTAGCAAGTGAGGCTAAAGGGCTTTCCTCCAAACCACATTGTGTGAATCTACAGAAGTCTGGGTAAGGGTTGAGGACGCGTCCTGCAGTGGCCTGCCCCTCCCCCCTGTTATAGGTGCCATGGGAGGGTAGTGTTGGGTTCTCGACCCGCAGGTAGCTTACAGGTAGGCCAACTCTGGGGCTCGAGCCCACAACCTTCTGGCCGGGAGTCCAACACCAAACCAGCGGACCTGATGCGCATCACTGTGATAGTTTGAAGACTATTTCTGTACGGTCTATGTTTAACACTGTTGCCTCATGCCAGTGCGTAACGCAGTTAGAAGTTTTTCATAGTTATTTCCTGTACGTATTGTTATTGTGACAATAAACATTGAGCTCAGCTAGTTATATGACAGTCTCACCTTGTCTCAAGTGTTTCAGCTGTCTAGTGCATGCCACTGTAATTTTACTGTAATAACCACACTTTCCTACAGTAGTCATTATCTGTCTAATGGCTCAATTTCGTAGCTGGGTTGAAACATTTCCCTTGGGTTGTGAAGAACTATTTCGATACAGTATATAGAAATAGACGTATTGGCAATGCTGTAAAAGAACTTCTCGAAACAAAATGGTGCATCTTAAGAGACTTTCCAACCGACTAAATGTGAGGCACAGTACTGCACAGTTGTGCTTCAAAAGGAGATACATGTAAACAAAATGCCATAGCTTTGCTGACCACATTTACTGGTTCCTGTAAAGTGTATTTGGCTCCAATTGTCACAGTTCAGTTTTCTCCTAGCGTGTCTGTCTAGTTTTCTAGTGCTCTGCCTGGCACTTCCAGGTCTTCCACCTTTTCCCTTTTATAGTCTGCTTCCTTCTCCCGGTCCCTGGGCCCTCCCCTATACCAATTGTCTGCCTCACCTGTTTCCCATGTCCCAATCAGCCCTAGTGTATTTAGTCTCTGTTCTCCCCTTTGTCTGTGCTGTTCTGTCTTGTGTGTTTCCCCACCAAACGAGAAAAGTTCTAATACCTGCCTACAATCTGCCTGCATGTTTTGTTTGCCTCCTTGTTTTAGATTACCTGTTGCCGACCATTGTCTGTTTCTGTCTTTGCTCCTAATTTCATATACAATATAAAAGGGTAATTTTTCTTTAAGTGACGATAATTTTAGTAAAAACCTTTAACTGTATTCTGTGACTTTCTTCCACATGCACATATTAATCTTTAGTATGTAATATTCTTTTGGTCAAATCATCTAAGACACTATTCCTAACATGACCGAGGAAACTTGTGAAAACATTCCCAGGAAACAGCATCGTAGACATGTTAGAAGTATGTTTTTTGGAACCCAGTGGAGGTTCATTAAATACAGCATCAAAATTAAATATTTCATTCCACACATCAACGTGTGGAATTATATAAAGGTAAGGAAGCTATGCAGTAACACTTAGCCTGAATGGCCTGAATGGCTGTTCCTCCCCCCCCCCCAAAAAAATTGGGGGGATTTAGCTGATCATGTTCATGGGTGTTTTCATGGGTAGGGTTTAAAACCAATTATATTTATTCTTCTGTGTTATTCTGTGATTTTGTAACAGGATGTAGGAGGGAAATTAATTTTCTGCATTTATATTTGTTTGTATTGATTTTACCTGACATTCCAATAAGCCTCAACAGTCTCTCTGTCAACCTGAAGCCAAACAAGTATGTGTGGTTATGAACTATTTGTTGTTCACATCACTGTTGGAATGTGACCATCTGCCTACACACAGACAGACAGTATGTGTGTGTGTGTGTGTGTGTGTGTGTGTGTGTGTGTGTGTGTGTGTGTATTTGTATGTATGTAAGTATGTATGTAGGGAGAGGGAATTCCTCAGTATTCCTAATGAAAACCTTTTCACTGGCATACGCATCAACTTTCCCACCTCTTCACACTCAACGGCCAAACCCCACATAGAGACTAAAGAATTGCAGATTAAACTTGAAAGCTGCCAAGTTGAAGTCCTAACAAAACCCATAACCACTCTCGCTGACCCATAAACTGAATAGGTGAGTTATATGTATTCTTCGCTTTAATCCTGTTTGACATCTAATCTGAGCTGTCATTACTGAACGGACAAAGTCAGCGCGATGTACTGTACTTTCAACTCATGTTGTGTTCCTATTTACAGTAGGCACAGTACTGTATTACACATCTATAGAAATGGATTTGGCTGCAGGCTGCGCCCTGTCAACCAACTTCTCCCTTCTCTCTATCCCTCTTTCTTGCTCTCCCACACACACTGATAAAGAGAGAGAAAGCTGGATGGAGAGTGATGGAGAGAGAGGACTCTCTAAAGGCATAAGTCATACTTGAGAAGTGATTCTATGGCATGGCAGACGAAATTTGGCCACTGTGCTCTGACTTTCTAAGAAATAGCCTGATGCTCCTTAATTGTCCTGGAATTGAGCGGTTTCATGAAGATGCCGCTTTGGATAAAAGCGTCTGCTAAATGCTGTAAATGTAATGCCCTTTGTATTGTGAGGTGACAGAAACGCTCTGTAAGTTACAGTAGGGCTGAGCAATGAATAAATAACACCACACGTGCTCCGGTGTTCATACAGGTAGGCTATAGCCTACTGCGGTGAATGAGCGCAAAGGATTTGATTGATTAATTCAAGTGAATGCACATAGCCTGTGCACTGCCTGTTTTATCCAATATTGTTCTCAAAAGTGGTTCGAGATATGTGGATATCACACACACTAGCCTATATAAAAAATGATCTTTTCAGCTCGCTGGGTTGTCCCGTAGCGCTCTCTTATAATCCTGGAGATGCTGTTTGTACATTGTTGTAGTTTCTACGATGTATCCAGCACCCAGGGGGCATTCCGTTACATAGTCCAACAGATGGAAACGGTTACTTACCGACGTGGCGGCTGGAGGCAGTTCCAACAGCCGGTGCGCACTGACCGAGCTGATGTTCCATGGTGCGCGGGTCTCCACAGCCCTGACGGCGGCGCTGGTGATCGGGTCTTGGGTGGGAATGACCGGGCTGATCGGCAGGCGAGAGTCCATTCCTGTTACCGGCCGGCCCAACAAAAAAAAAGTAAGTAAGAGAAGCGAAAGAATCGTTTGGGTCTATTTTACCGCGAGAGTCAGTCCAAGTGGCCAAACATCAACACTGAATCTGACTCCCAGTCAACTCTGAAAGAGTAGCCTACTCGACAGCATGCGAGATGATGAGAAAGTGCTGCGCTCTCTCTCTCTCTCTCTCTCTCTCTCTCTCTCATTCTCTCTCTCGCTCGCTCTCTCGCGCATGGACTCAACAGTATTTACTCTCATCCTGTTCTGCGGGGTTGTCTCTGAATTCGTGTCAGTAGGATTTTTGTGTGTGCGTGCGTGCGTGCGCTTGCATAGTCGTGCGCAGTCTTTTAGTTTGTGCGTGGGAGCGCGCACGCGTCCCCAAGCCCCCTTGTGTTTGTTGTCTTGTTTGAGCCATTGTTTCGTTTTTTTCGTGACATCTAGGAATAGGTTGGTGTACCTAGTTTTCACCTCCAATTCCTTCTTTTATCTCTCCCCTCTTGTCTCTTCCTCCTTCCTCCTCATATTTTGTTTATCAACTTAACTTATATCCTTGCTTCTAGATGTGAGTCATGTTCGATAAACTCCTACGGTAACAGTGAATATTACAATATAAGAGTTTGCGTGCAAGAATGAGTGTGTGTCCATGTTGGTTTTATGTGGGCTTGCGTTGGGGGGTCAAAGTTCAGCAATGAATGTGTTGGTACAGGTAGTGTGGGTGATATGTCTCCTCCACTACAGCAGACACCCACACAGAATATGAGGAGTGACATTTTGAGTCGGGAACAATGAAACTTCAAAATAAGTTCTCCTTTCTTTCTATGCAATTCAAAAGAGTGAGTGGTTTTATTAGTTTAGAGTGTTCAGAATTAGCAACTCTTTTGTACAAGCGGGCTAGTAGCGTGTCTGGCAGCTGTGTGTCTGCTCGGTTTAAGGCAGATCAGGCTTTCTGCATTTTCTTGGCGTTCCGGATATTGGCCATCGATCACAGACAGACCCACTTACATGCGCGCTTGTATGTGACCGGAGCGCTTACACTTGCATCTTATGTACCTAATAATTGAATAACCATACTTTATTGCCGCTGTGACACAATACACCAACTTTAGCTAATGTGTCTAATTTAGCCATGGAGATGATTTAAAAGAGAAGGAAGGGAGGGGTGACAATGGATAGATAAAATGTATCGAGAAAGGATGGACGAGCATACGAGGCAATTTCCTGAATCAGGCTTTACATTTTCATATTATTCTCACATTATTCAACACTTACCCATATTGGAAGGCATGGCCAATGAACAGCTGTGTGCACAAGGATACATCAGCAAGGCTCATTAGAGCCTTTGCATTTTAAAAAGTTTTCTTAAACCCTCTATTCTGTAGCTGCAAATGTAGCTTTCAATATGTAAATTGCTTCGAATAATTAGAGTAGAGATGCTTTGCAGACATTGTTTAAGTATGTTTTTGAGAAAAAATGGAAATAAAAGTCTGGATGAACACAGCCGTGAGTTGCTAGTCCAGTGCCTACTGCAAACGAGGGGTTAATTTATGGACCTTAATACTGAGGTAAGGAAGCCACGGGTCGAGGGTTTAACTAAAGTTCAATTGCACTGTGGTTCGCGTTTGGAGGGGGTGCCATTAGACGCCAAGCTGAAGGGATTCCACTATTTATGCTTTATAAAAAGCCAATTTCACCGCCTGCCCCTGAGATGTTTGAACAACGTGTGTGTGTTTGTGTGTGTGTGTGTATATGAGTATATGAGTTCACGCGGACATTTCTCACACAAACACATGCACACATTGCCATGGAGGAACATCACAACAGCACTAACTCCTAACTAAACAAACGTCTCCATGCCATGATCCTTTGAGACAGCACAAAGTGAGAGCGTGTGTGTGTGTGTGTGAGAGAGTGATAAAGAGAGAGAGAGAAACAGAGAGAGAGAGAGAGAGAGAGAGAGAGAGAGAGAGAGAGAGAGAGAGAGAGAGAGATGAAGACAGTATGTTCCAGGAACATATGTGTGGCAGTGAAGTATCACTTTTCCATTTAATCAATTTAAGGAGACACTTGTTCACAAAGGCCCTATATCCTCAAGATGGAACAAGGGATTGAGAGATATTGATGGAAGGATAGATAGGGGAAATGGTCAGTTGTAGGGGCTATATGAAAGATGTTGGAGGATTTGTGGATAAAACGTTTCACTTCCTTCCTCTCCTCCTGTGAGTTCTGGAGGAGAGGTCTCTCAAATTCCCATTTGTAAGGCACTCCAAACGGAAGGTTGTGCTCATTCTCACAGAAGGTTATTGCAACTGACATACATTAAGGGTGCGAAAAATGAGCCTGCATTAACATACAGGGGAAATGGGGCCGGTGCCCAGGGGCTTCTGACCCTGGGCACTTCTCGGCTAGCCCAAAGGCCAATTTATAAAAACAAAAATAAAATAGCTGAATGACGTGGTACCCCCCATCCAATCAGCAAATTAGTGAGTTTTACCAGAGACATTATAGAAGAGACAGACCACTTTAAGAATCCTGAAAAGAACTCTATGGGAGAAGTCCATAATGCCGAAGATGGCAGTTGTATGATCGACATATACATACCCCGATATTGCTGGACGGCTTCTTTCAGGTTTTTATAGGGGGGGAGAAATGCACTTGTTCTAAATATTAAGGGGGATGTATACCCTGCTCCGCCCCCACCCTGAAATCTACTCCTATGCACTCTTGTATAGTTGAATGAAGCTTTGCTCCATTTACTTGAATTATTGATAGGAGAATCTGTTGCTTCTCCAGTTAAGAATGGATCCCTGTGATAATAAACCTACGCTTTAAGGATGGAAGATATTATTAAACGTAAGACAAATTAAAAACATCGTGTCCCTGAATGGCCCATTGACATAATGACGACCCACCAAACAACGAGTCTCATGACGTGGAATTCTGGGTAATATGTTAGCAAATAAGAAGATCAAAATCTAGGTCTGGAGTATTCTTACACAACAGCAGCATTATCCAAACAACACAGCTAATACCAAGCTCACAACAATAGTCTCTGTGTGGCGAGATCGCCTTTTTTAATTCTATGCGTCAGTTATTTCGACCCCTATATGGGAACCACTTCCTTCCTTGTTCAACACTGTGCACAAAGTAGCTCAGTATTGGGCAGAAAATCGAGATTAACCTACTTTAAAAGAATCATGATTATTACAAACATGCACACACCACACGGCCATGCAAATGTTCCCACATATAATTAGACAGAAACACACACACACCCCAGTGCCAAAAAGGTTTGCCAGCACACCCCTGCATACACAAAATGTGTACACACACACATACACACTTAGGTATACATCAGCAGTTTTTCTTAGTCGCTTTGTTACATTTCTCACGGCCAGAATTAAAATTCTCTAAACTACTTGTTCAGCCTCCAAATCATATAGTCACTTGGCATATCACAAAAGCAATTTCTCATTCTTTTGAACAAATTACAAATGCTTTGGCACATTCAGGCAAATAATTATGTACAATTGTCTGCTCTTTCTTATATTATCAATTGCTTGTGCAAAATGTATTATACTGGTTCCCTGTTGAATAATCTTACCCCCCAAAACATAGGTATTAGTTCATTGCATAAGTCATTACATGCAAAGTGGTTAAACCAGTTGTCCTAATCTGTCAAGTATATTTTCTATACATTTCTATTAGACTTTTTTTGTAAATGTGTTTACTATGTTTATGATTTTAAGTTTGTATTTTTTTCCTTTGTGCTACGCAGTGCTGTAAAACAGTCTTGTCTTTTTCTTTTCTGTATCGCAATGACATGGTCTGTCAACAAATTACAGTACAAACAGTAAAAGCTAAATGTGAATGCTGTCCAATCTTGTCACGACCGGGGTGCGCGCTCTCCGCCTCTCCCCACTGCTGCAGAGTAGAGAAAGTACATTTCTCTACAATCTCAGCTGTTAGAAGGCAGATGAAGGATGTCGGGGGATTAGCGTGTGACAGTGGAGCATCCTCCCTGTCTAAAGTGGTCTAGTCTCATGATGGCCCTCTGTTGAAGTTGATATATGCCATACGGAAAAAGTGCAGCCTTGTGCATTTCCAATCGTTGTCATCAAAACCTTAGCCATAGTTTACATCGGAAAATACTTACAGGGTACACTGTTATATTGACAACATGGCTAAGCATTTGGACTTTTTTGTAAAAAATGACACAAGGACGTATCATTCCGATGGCACTGACATGTTCATTGACGTAAATATTTACTTTTGAGAATTATAGGCTTTTGCAGGTAATCCATTGTGTGCTGTTTGTACGAATTGTTTTGAGAAATGCACTTACTGTTTTGCAAATGTTAAGATGATTTGACCATGTACCAAAGCGACTGAGAAAACACACACACACAAATGCTCACACAAACACACACATAGAAGAACACACTGGCACACACAAATGTATGCAGTGTCACACATAGCCACGCACACAGTGACACCTGTGCCATGGAGCGGCGTGCCTCTGGCTGCCCCCAGAGTGTCCTGCCAGTTTGTGTCACAACATAGGACTCATTTATGCTCTTTTATCTGTCCAGCAGGAGTCTGCAGGTGTCGGACAGACAGGCAGACAGGCAGGCAGACAGACAGATAGACAGGCAGACAGATAGACTAGCAGGCAGACAGGGAGGCAGACAGACAGATAGACAGGCAGACAGATAGACTAGCAGGCAGACAGACAGACAGACAGACAGACAGACAGACTGGCAGGCAGACAGACAGACAGAAAGACAGACAGGCATAAAGACAGGCAGACAGACAGACAGACGTACAGATAGACAGGCAGACAGATAGACTAGCAGACAGACAGACATACAGACAGGAGGCAGACAGGCAGAAAGACAGACAGAAAGACAGACAGACTGACATAAAGACAGACAGATAGACTAGCAGGCAGACAGACAGACAGACAGACAGACTGGCAGACAGGCAGACAGATAGACTAGCAGGCAGACAGACAGACAGACAGACAGACAGACAGGCAGACAGACTGGCAGGCAGACAGGCAGAAAGACAGACAGACAGGCATAAAGACAGACAGACAGGCATAAAGACAGGCAGACAGACAGACTTGCAGGCAGACAGACAGACAGATAGACTTGCAAGCAGACAGATAGACTAGCAGGCAGACAGACAGACAGACAGACAGACAGACAGACAGACTGGCAGGCAGACAGGCAGAAAGACAGACAGACCAGCAGACAGACATGGATAAACAAATCTTAAAAACGCCTGTGGTTTAGTGTGCGCACACACACACACACACACACACACACACACACACACACACACACACACACACACACACGGACACACTTAAAGACGGACAGGGACTCTGTCGTCCACGCAGAGTGGTGCATGTGGAGATGAAGACAGCGGTCAGTTGTTAGAAGGCAGATGAAGGATGTTCGGGGGATTAGTGGGTGACAGTGGTGCATCCTCCCTGTGCTCGTCTCATGATGGCCCTCTAGGGGGACCATTACAGTAGCGACATGAAAGAAATATAACAATAGAGCCTACTGTAATAGTTTATAAAGGAGGACACCCATTGAATTGCTATTCATATTTATATACATAAAACAATAATCTTAGTGTTTTTACCACATTAATGTTGCGTCTTGATAGGAACTGAGCATTTCAAATGAAATGTGGGACCTTGTTTTGTGCTGGAGTCTTTCTATCATGGTGGTGTTTGTGGTCGTTTAAATGTTTTGAACATATATGTTTATGCGTGTTAATATGTATGCAGTATATCCTAAAAAAAAGTGAGACTGCTGCTCTATAACATTGTTGACATAATGTTCTATGCACAATCCTCCCTTCTCTAATCTCTAAAGCTCTCTAATGCATGCTGATGCTGTGTAATACCGCCTAACTCCCATCTTTAACTCATGCTCTTACAGGCCGACGCACCTCTGGAGTGCTTGGCGTTCAATATGACGAGATTCTGAGACACAGCAGATCACGGTACTGCCTTCCACTCCCCCTCACTCTACTGTATCCAGACTGAGAGATCCTCTGAAAGTCTCAGAAGAAAAATACAAAGAATTCTTTCATCCTACATTTTCAGAAAAGTCACGCAACGTCTAATGCTGCAGCATGTGCAATGTACTGTACATTCAATTTGCAACATAGGAATACCTACATTTGAATGCAGAAAACATCCATTGTTATATTACAGTAGTTGGGGTATAGGTCACTGTGTATGCAATTTCCCAGTGCTGTTTCCATCCATGGTAATGATTTCTCCATAACAGTCAAACGTACACACTTGTATGCACACAGTCACACGTTTGGCCGTTGACCTTGGAGTCAGCGGTGTGACCCACTAAACAGCTAGTCACGTAATGGGCAGCCCCTGTATGAGTTTGTTAGCTGAAGGGACCTTAAGAAATGTACAAGAGCAGCTTTATCTGACTACATAGCTAATACACACACAACAATAGCCTCTGTGTTACAGTCACTTATTCACCCTCGGGTTAAAATGAGATGAAGAGCTTGTGCTGAGGACGACGTGACAAGACTAACCTATTTTAATTACCGATACCAACACACACCGAGACCAACACACACACACACACACACACAGTGCCAATGTTTGGCACCTGTGCCCGCTGTGAAGGCTTGGCGCAGCGGAGCTGTGGTTGTCCTCTCCAGCAGGCAGGTAGGTGCCCTGCCCATTAGCATAAAGGTCTTTTATGTGGCCTGTTGTCCACTGTGGTCTGACAATTGCACACACACACACACACACACACACAAACCTACCTGTAAGAACTGAGAGTTTATATAGCTGTCAGACAGGTAGACAGGCTGACAGATTTAAAAAGCACATTTGGCTGAGGGGTGGAATGTGCGCAGGGGGACACTTCACAGACATACAGAGATAAATCAAGCTGGCAAGCCCATAACTATTTGCATAAGCATGCAAACAAAAAACACATTAACCCCAGACATTGGAAACATGGCCAAAGTCTGTATAAAGCAAACAATAACAACCAATATATTTCCTGTTACTTTAGGTAACTAGCAAATTCTATTCCCATCTTTCCATATCCCTACTAATAGGTCACCAGCCCTAACAAACTACTTCAGTTGACCTAAATACCTGGGAGTACTCATGATAAGTGGGGTCTTTCTGAACATAATTAGCAGCAAACCAGTTGTACCATTGTTTTTTTATTTGTTTAAAAACATCCCACAATGCACACATCTCATAAAATGCAGGGTCAATCTCATTGGGAGTCATTTGGGGGACATTCACTGCACTTTAATAAGTGTGAAGAAATAGTATACTATAAGACTGAGCAGTCTAATGTTCAAGTGTACAAGTGTGCTAATTTACAGTCTAATGTACAAATTCATTAAATGAATGTGACGTTCATGCTAAACAATCAAAATATATTATATACTGTATCTCACAGCAATATAGAAAAAACAGATTGTTAACATCAAGTAATTATAATTACACTTTTCCATTGGAACCTTTTCTTGCATTGTGTTTATTATTTTATTTTATTACTACTAACATTTATTTATATGCAACTCCTGACCCTTTTTCAGGGCACCCTATACGTTTGAGGGCGCATGAAGGCAGAAAAACACATCAGCAATGCAAATCACCCAACAGAGATAAATGAATATGGTAATTGGCAACATTGCAATACCAGCATTTTCATGTACAGCTATCACTGGTATTGCCAAATCATTAGTGGAAAGAAGATGAAAAAGCAAGAAAATGTCTTTATATTTTAAATCTGCAAAAGTTAAACCTAATTAAGGTCCAAATGTGTCTATATCTGCATTACCTTATTACAATCAATCATCTCTGTATCCTCATAGTCATACAGTATAATGGGCAAAGCTGTTTGTATGTTTAAGAAACAATGTGAAAGGCAGATGAAAAAAACAGATGATAACAGAAAAGATAATGGATTATGTTGGTGACCAACATGTAATAAGGATTTTTATGGAGTAAAGTGCTTGGGTTTGATTTACAGATATTTCTACTTCGAACGATAAGTGGCGATAAGCCACTGAGCTTGGACATGACAGGCATAATAACTTGTTAAATGTCCCCAATAGCGGCTAGGCAGAGTATGTATGTGATGTAATTATCCTTAACCTGGGAATACCGCCACCACAACCAAATGCCATTCACTGTGAAACAGGCAAAACAGTTTCTATACTAGTAGAATCAGGAGACATGCAGTATTAGGCTATTGTTGGGAACTTTCAAAGACACATAAGGGCCCCATTCTCCCGGTCAAGGAACAAGTGGAGGCGCCCGGCGCAAGTCGATCTAAGGTGTGGCCACTACTTTTTGTGCACCTGCCGAACAAGGACATTATTTTTGAAAGTTTCCTCCCGGGAGAAGCTTTTCTGTTTCGCCGTCTATTACAAAATTGTCAGTTCGCCAAGACGGAGAGCGCGCTGCTGTTTAAGGGAATGAGAGAAGCTGATTTGACTGGCCATAATTGAAAACAAGAAAAACCACCTTGCA
Source organism: Percopsis transmontana (assembly GCA_025447815.1). NCBI lineage: Eukaryota > Metazoa > Chordata > Actinopteri > Percopsiformes > Percopsidae > Percopsis > Percopsis transmontana. The sequence goes on from JAOEHI010000694.1 coordinate 12,741, forward strand.
CCCAACTAATCACGTCTGCGTTAGCGCTACCATCAGCCTTGAGCCCATAATATTCAGTGCAGGAGAACCTCTCTTATCTTACTGAGAGAAGCAGAAACAAGTAGCTGGTTCTAAAGAATAGAAAAAGGACTTTTGGAGTTCACACAGCAGCGCTTGATGAACTCTGGTCACAGGAAAAATCACTTTTACCTCCAGTATGCGGAGACAAACAAACAAAAACAAAAACAACAACCTAAAGTAAAAAAAACAAAAAACAAAGCAACTCTAAGAAAGCAATAAAAAACTAAAAACAGATTAAATGAATTGAGTGCTGGTTTTAATTTACAGCAGAAACAAATTTTCTACTTCCTACAATAAGTGGCGATAAGCCACTGAGCTTGGACATGACAAGCATAAAAACATAAACTTCAATACCCATAAGACCTGCAAGGAGAACACATACAGTACCTCACAGAAGAATGAAGAATGGTAACATTTTACATATTTGGAGCATTTTGGAGTCCAACATCTAGTGGTCTAGATGTTAGACTCCCAGCTGGAAGGTCGTGAGTTCGAGCCCCAGAGGTAGCATCACTAAGCAAGATGCCTATCTGCTCCATGTAATAGCAGCATGTAATTGTAAGTTGCTTTGGATAAATCTGCTAAATGATCTAATGTGACGACTGAGTAGAGAAGGACCCAAACGCAGGACTGACTTTGCAAAAACAGGTGTTTATTTAGAAACACTAGAG
>JAOEHI010000696.1:0-13469 GCA_025447815.1 Percopsis transmontana
TTTAAAAATCATACAATGTGATTTTCTGGATTTTTGTTTTAGATTCCATCTCTCACAGTTGAAGTGTACCTATGATACATGCTTTGTAAGTAGGAAAACCTGCAAAATCAGCAGTGTATCAAATACTTGTTCTCCCCACTGTATGTGTTCTTATTCTTTTGTGGCACGGCAGTGGTTCTCAGAAGAAGGTTCTCAGCAGAAGCTTTTCCGCTTCTGCTTTCTGCTTTAATTATTTTCCAAGCAGAGTGCCCCATTACTGGACTTGTTGTTAAAAATAGATTTAATGACGTAAAAATGATTATTACATTTTAAAGGTTGTTCAAATATGACGAAAATACATAGCAATACTTAAAACACAGAAAGTTTGATGGCCCCAGGAACTCTATTTATAAGCCTACTAGATTTTTAATGAATAGCTCTATAACAGGCCATCTGTATTTCAAAGTATCCTACTTTAAGGTATGGGCTTGGCAGCAGCAGTCATGTAGTACAGTGTTTCTTTAACGCAACGGTACTGCTGCCAGTCTGCGTAGATTGTCTGCCAGCTGTGCAGAAGTTTACAAATGTTTGGGATCTACTGCAATAAAACATCTTCTGAATACATTTGAAATACAAAAAAAGTCAGGATATACAGTATACAGGAGATTTAGCACAGTTTTTGAAAGCTTAATATAGGCTTAACATAATGCATATTGAACTAAATCCCAGAAAGAAGCCTCATCTGAGTGGTAGGTTTCTAAATTCACAGATGATGGGAAATAAAATTGTAATAAGTTCTCAGTTGAAAAATACCATAATGTTGCCTGAAACCATATTATCTATAATTACTGTATATGAGCATTAACTATATATTGCTACAAACATTAATTTGTAAGATAGACTTTTTTTGTAAATAATTAGAAGGTAACTTCAAATGAAAATAGACATTTTGTGAATTTCAATAAAATGGTCTCCCACAGTCACTGGTCACACAAGTGCAAGTTAGTTAAAAGCCTATAATGTGTATAACATACAACCTCTACCGATAGCAATATTAAGCAACACAGAAACACAGTAGTCTGCTGGACAATCAAACGATTTAACAGTTCTTGTACAATTGCTTTGAACATTGTTGTTCAACACAAAATTAAAAATAGCAATAAATGCCACACTACCTAAAGCGGCTGTAGACAACGTAAAACAAAAGTTGCAGCCGCGAGGGACTAAACACTGAGAGACTCAAAACACTGTGACGCGACAAAACTCAGTTCCACTTAACAATCCAAGTTCAAGTATTTATTAGACTTCTGCACATAAAAATACAACTGGCACTGCAGTTACCAAGTCATAGAATGCGAATCAGAATGCGAATGCGAGTCAACAGAAAGTGTTCGCTCCCAGGCTCACCCCCACTCTCTGTCAAAGTCCTGTCTAGTAAAAACAGGTGAACAGGTGAAGCAAACAAATACTAACATGTGGCTCCTACATTCCGGCCCCTTTAATTATTTTAACACAATAATTATACAACTGTACATTATGTAGGAGATTAACAATATATATATATATAAATTTTTTTTTTCAAGGATAAGACAGTCTTTTTTAAAGTGTAATTTCTTCTTTAGACCAAACAAAAGAAAGACAGTCCTTTGTCTTTGTAGTGAGTGATCTTCACAATCACTTAATCAGTCATAAAGGGGAGAATGGCCCATATGACAGTGTCAAAGTTCAGCTGGATGTCCTCATGGTTCCTCTGCTTCCTGTAGAAGGCAAATCTTGGTGATGGGTCTGAAGTAGTAGACTCTTCAGTTTAAGGATCCAACCAACCATCTTCTTCAGACGGATCCAAGAGGAGATGTAATTAATCAAGCAATTGACTGCATCAATCTTCTCTTCTGCCTGCACGGCATTCACCATCAAGCCCATCTTAACCTCAGGGTCATCTGGCGAGATTCTCACAGAGTGATCAGGATTTATAGGCCACCCCTCTACAGGCCCCACAAGGAACTGAGGTCCAGACACCCAGTTGTTATCTCTCAGGAGTGATGTCACCTTTACTCCCCTGGAGGCTAAATCAGCAGAATTGCTTGTGGTGTTAACATATCTCCACTGAGATGGATTTGATTCACTCAGTATTTTTGAAATCCGGTTGGCTACAAAGGTACGAAACCTTGGGGTCTCATTGCTTATGTACTTCAGTACGGAAGTACTATCTGTCCAAAAAATTGAGTCCTGGAGTTGCATCTGCAGCTCCTTCCTCCACAGTTCATCCATTCGACCTGCAACCATGGCAGCCGTCAACTCCATACGAGGGATGGTGATTGGTTTTAATGGAGCCACTCTGGCTTTGCCCATTATGAAAGCACAGTGAACTTGTCTGTCTATGTTGTTTAATAACAGGTAAGTCACCGTTCCATAGCCGCTCTCACATGCATCTGAAAAGTGATGTAACTGGGCAGAGATCACTTCCCCAAAATCCATTGGTTTTAGGCATCTGTCAACCTCAAACTTTTCAAGCTGCCAGAGCTCCTTCAGCCAACTTCTCCACTCCTGTGCAGCCGAGTCTGGTATAAGGTCATCCCAACCAAGGTCCTTTCTGCACAAGTCTTGAAGGATCTTTTTGGCACATAAGACCACAGGTGCCAAGATTCCTAAGGGGTCATAGATTGAACTGACTGTGGAGAGGATCCCTCTTCTGGTTAACTGTCGATCTTTGATCAGGACTTTAAACTTAAAAGTGTCTGACTGAACACACCACTGTACGCCAAATGCTCTTTCTACAGGAAGAGTGTCATTGTCCAAATCCTTAACCTCTTTTTCTCTCTCTGTTGCAGGTATAGCTGCCAGCACGGCACATCTGTTGCTTATCCACTTCATGAGTTTAAAGCCCCCTTTCGAACAAAGGGCACAAAGATCTTGGTAGAGTGCTATCGCCTCCTCCTCAGAAGCCACTGATGTAAGGCAATCATCCACATAGAAATTGTGCAGGACTGTTTCAATTATTTTGGAGCTGAATTGCTCCCTATTATCTTCTGCACACTTTCTGAGAAGAAAGCTTGCACAACTTGGCGAAGATGTGGCTCCGAACAGATGCGCAACCATTCTGTGCTCCACTAGTTTCTGCGTATGGTCTCCATCCAGCCACCAGAGAAACCTCAAGAGATCCGAATCCTCAGCTGGTACTCTGACCTGGTGAAACATAGCCTTGATTTCTGCCATGAGTACAACAGGCTCCTTTCTGAATCTGGTCATTTACATTTACATTTACAGCATTTAGCAGACGCTTTTATCCAAAGCAACTTACAATTAGTACATTTGTCAACAATTACATGGTGCCATTACATGAAGCAGATAGGGAAGGCCAAATCTGGGGCTTGAACCCACGACCTTCTGGCTGGGAGTCCAACACCTAGACCACTAGACCATCCTGCCCTCGTGGTCATGACTCCAATTAGCATGCTGGTAAGATCGAGCTGAGCATTCAAAGATGTTCCCTGGAATGTAGCTCCGCAGTCAAAAACTACCCTTCCTTTCTTCGGGTGATATACACCATGGTGTGGTATATACCATACTCTGCCGTCGCGCCGTTCCAGATCCTCGGTTGGTACCTTCTCTGCATAGCCCTTGGAGATTATGTCATTCATAAATGCCGTGTAATCAGCATGAAATGGAGCATCCTTTTCAAACCTCCTGTGAGGCTCAGAGCGTGCTGTTCGGCAACTCTTCTGTTGTTTGGCATGTTTACATCCTCTTTTCTTAAAGGTAAGCCAACACTATAATGGCCATCCACCAATTTAGCAGATTTTGTAACATATTCCATGAACTGACAGTCTTCTCTTGATAACCCTATCTGCTCATCCTGACTACATTCAGGAAAATCTGCCTTTAGCTGCTGCTTCTACAGATCGTCAAGGTTTGCAATAGAGATCCTATTAACAGTGACATCTGGCTGTCCACAAGTAGTTTCTCTATTTCTATCACCTCTAAGAGGTCCGTTTACAATCCAGCCCAGCATGGTTTTGATTGCGTATGAGCCCCCCTCCATGCTTCGAACAACTTGCCATGGCTCCAGTACTCTGGGGACGTTGGGTCCAATCAGTAGGTCAATATCTGAATCAATCTCCCTTATCCGGACATGTTTCAGATGTGGCCATTGTTGGAGGTCTTTCTGGCAAGGAATGTTGCCTCGATGAACTGGCATGTTTTTCTGCGTGTAAATATCAGGCAGTTCACAAAAACAATCGCTGTCTAATTCAGCCACTTCCAAATCTGAAACAATATGACTTCCAACTACCTTCTCCTGACCCATAGTCCGATGAAGAATACCAGTTCTTCGTACCCTGATATTCAGCTTGTTCATCAGCCTCTCCTTGCAAAATGTTGCTGAGCTCCCAGGATCCAGGAAGGCGTAGGTAATCAACACCTTATGCCCCTACCTAGGTTTAACTTTGACTGGAACAATGGAGAGTGTACTGTCTTGGTCAGCGGCCCCAGTGAGACCACTGGTTTGAACAGAGATCAGAGCACTGCCCACTGCTGTCTTGGCTTGCCATAAATTGATTTCTTTATCTTTTGGATAAATGTGGAGTATGGTAGGGTGCTTCAGATTGCATACCTTGCATGAGAGACGCTTCCTACAGTCTCGGCTCATGTGCCCAATGCACAAACAGCCAAAACACACACCATGTTCCTTTAAGAAAGTAATCTTCTCATTATGCACCCTCTTTTCCAACTGGCGGCACAGATCCAATGTGTGCTCACCTCCACAAAACATACAAGTCCTCATACCAGAGGAACTTCCCTCCCTTGATTTTGTTTCAGGTTCAACTTTCCTTTCCACTATTGCAATAGTGGTAGCAAAGCTACTCCCCTCGGCTCTAGAATGAGGCTCAAACCTAGATTTCCTTGCATCCTTGATTGCTGTTGTTGATGGTGTATCCTGTATATCTCCGAATAGCGGATCACTTGCGATCTTCACTTGTCTTTCAATGAAACCGACAATGTCTGTAAATGTGGCTCTCCGGCCATGCCTTTCCTGCAACTCACAAGCCACAGTTCTCCATCTGTCCCTATGTTTGTAGGGCAACTTTTTCACAATGGTCAGCATAGTGGTAGGCATGTTCAACTCTTCCATATATTCAACATCTTCCATGGCGTTACACCATCCTTGCAGAAAAAGACTGTATGCCTGTAGAGATTTCAAATCTTCAGCTTTTATTGGTGTCCATAAAAGAGCCTTTTCCATGTAGGCTGAAGCAATTTTCTGTGCATTACCAAAATGCTCTTGCAGCAAAGCCTTAGCCTTGGCATATCCTCCGTCATGTGCCATATGTTGACAGCTTCTAACAAGTTCCCTTGGCTGACCCCTGGTGTACTGTTCAAGGAAGTACAAGCAGTCTTTAGGATTGTCAGTCTTCTCTTCGATGCTGTGTTCAAAAGCCCTCATGAAGGTGTGATATTGCAAAGGATCACCGTCAAAAAACTGAATATCTCTTTTAGGCAGAAATGAAAGAGATTGTTGCTGCACCAACAAAGCAGTTATTTCATTTTGTTTTTCCAAAACCGTAATTATTTGACTTTGATCACTGCTGCTGGTCACCTGTGCCGATTGACAACTCCTGTGCTGAAACAGTGGACATGATTGTACTGTATCTTGATGTCCCGTGACTCCTGGATGTCTTGACAATGTGGGTTGAGGTTGTGGTGGTTGCATAACCTTTTCCTCTTGAGGTTTTGTACCCAAGAAATGTGGATTGGGCTGTCCAAGTATTGGGATATTTGTATCAGGCACATATGCTTTTGCACCAGCACTGCAAGTGTTTTGTTTTTCCTTTGTCCCCTTTCTAAATAAGAATTCATGCCATTGGAATTCACAGATGGATGACTTGAAACACGAGACCATCCTGAGCTTCTCAGCACATTCACTTTGGCCACTGATGCAGCTATTTCCACTTCCAGTTCAAACTCTTCCCGTTTTTTCCTTAGCTGCTCCTCTTGTTGTTCTAATGCATGTTTGTTCTTTAATAGTCTTTGTCTTGCAATAAGAGCAGCCATATCTGCCTCGGCTTTAATGCGTGCTGATGATGTTGATGAGACACTAGACCTTGTTACAGCCGAGCTCCGCCTATTATTAGAACTTTTACTTCCTGTGTTTGACACACTATCACTTGGTTTAATTTCATCTTGTGTGACAGAAGCTTGAACATTTTGCCCAGAGTAATTTGTAACATTAGACTCATTATCATTATGATGTTCATCCAGCTTGTGAGTTGACTCCTTTTGTGATACAGATATGGGAACATCATGTGTAGCAACATGAGCAATAGTACGGCTTGTTTGTCTCCCCGTTTCAGAAAGCCATCCTTTTACATCCTTCATAAATCCATTGTGGCATTTTAGTACATTCACAAACCATTCATTTTGTTTTTCCTGTTCCTCTTCAGGAAGTATGGGAATCACAGACTCATGCAACTTAGTAGTTTCATTCACCATTTGACAAATTTTCTCAAGATGAGATCGCACTTGTGGGGCATTATCATCCTTTTGCATGAGATCCTTTGTCTGTATTAGACCTTTGATTTTATTAACCTTTTTTCTACGTTCCTTTTGTAGTGTTTAAATTTTATTCCCCAAGGCCTTGGAAGTGAGTTTGATTTCTCTCCTTTGTCCATCCATCTCTGAGCCACTGACATCCTAATTAGATTTTGATCCACAGAGTCTAGTGGTCTAGGTGTTAGACTCCCAGCCAGAAGGTCATGGGTTCAAGCCCCAGAGTTGGTCAACCTGTAAGCATCCTTGAGCGAGATGCCTAACCCCTATCTGCTTCATGTAATAAAAATGAATAAAGCACCATGTAATTGTAAGTCGCTTTGGATAAAAGCGTCTGCTAAATGACCTAATTGAATTATGACCACAACAAACAAAAAAAGAAAAACCTGTGTTTCGAGAATAAATTTTGAGAATAACAAGTCAAAATAACCTTTCGAAAATGAAGTAAGACTTTCGAAATTAAAGTCGTAATTTAGACTTTAAAGTCGAAATTAGGTTTTGAGAATAAATTCGCAATTCCGTAATATACAAATCAGCATCCTCACTGTGTCAGTGGACAGTGTACCCCGTCATTGTGCGCGTCCAGAAAGAAAAGAGAGAGAGAAAAAAAAGAGAGGACCATTGTCATTGAACCAACTGCGAACCGGCACTAGCACCAGCCCAGAACCAGAACTAGGTTCACGTTGGTGGAAAGGGGGTAATAAGGAATAACAGCAGACAGACGCAGCGTGTATACAGCTGCTTGCTCTCATATGGGATGTCGTGTTCCCGCTGTATTCTTACAATGTATTTTGTCTTTAATCTCAAAATTCTTTAATTCTTTATTCTCTAAATATCATATTGAAAATCAGCCAATTCTCGAAAACACGGGTATTTTATTACATTTTTGTGTGGCGCTAATACTCTTCCGTACATACGAGCTATTAATTTAATAACCACAATATAAGCAACATATCAGGTTTACATAGCTAATTTAACTATATTTTAGTCTGTAGTATTTGTCCCCAGTTGCTACCATGGTCTCGGATGCTCCTGGGCTGGTGTTATGTGGTTACCATGGGAACCAACTACCACACAAAGAATACTAAATACCCCATCATTATATTTCCGTGTTAATTCAGGATTAAACTGTTCTGTTTCTTTGGACATTTGTAATGCACTTACCACACAAACCCAGTAACCCAGTAGAGACCCAGTAAGCACGACTGTGTCATGCCGATGTAATGCTGATTAACTGAAATTGACAGGGAAAATGTAGCATTTACACTGCACCAATGAAACGTTGGAACAATGAGCAGAAATGTTGCTCATTGTAGTAAAGTGTTGTAGCCCTTACAAAAAGGAACTATGGTTTTGATATGTGACCATGGTTTTACTAAGGTTTTAATATGATAACCAAGATAACTAGGGGTTTACCATGACCAGTGGCATAACAAAGCAACACCTGTTATAATAGCTTGTATGTACTTGAATGTGCTACAAATAAGTATAGATAATGGAAGGGGGGCGCTTTTTGAGGCTGCCTGCTGTTAATGATACCGGCACCAGGTCTAGGGGAATCTGGACCGGCAGCAAGGGTTACACAGGCTAGAAAGCACTGTGTAGCCAAAATAAAATAACCTGTGGACCGATAGAGAGAAGACGACAGTTAGCATCTTACACTTTCCAGTCATGCGATCTCTTAGCTGTGATTAAAATGCATATTAAAACCAAAATGTTTCTCAAATTAAACAACAAAGTGTAACCCAAAATGACAATAAATAATATAAAACATTCTGCCTACAGAATATAAGTGCACATGAACTCAAAATAATTTAACACATATTCCATATAAACAAACAATACAATAAACTCAAAATCCTAAAATGTACCAAAAATGTGTTTTACTACAGTCAATTAATATCTTAACAATCGACCGGACTGTTTACTGACAAGGCCTACTGGCTGGCCAACTACTCTTAATAATCTTTAGAAGATATTTGCTAATGCTACAAAATGCTAATGTCAGTTACTACAGTTACTAAAAAAAAACAGTGTATAACTGAATTTCAGGTAACGAACTACTCAGCATGACGACGTTGCCGAGACAATTAGCAACAAAACGAAGCTTGCTACGCTTAATACACATCTCAAAATCACACTGAAACATCATCAACAATTAAATTAACAATTAATACTACGTTCACATTTGATCCTGAATCAAATTAAACATAGAAAAACATGTTTTGCAGTACCTGTGGACCAATAGAGAGAGGACGACAGTTAGCATTTTGCTCAGGCCAGAGCCTGTTTATTTCTGAGATGTGCGAGAGCTGAACCTAAAGCTACGTCTCCCTAGTGGATCCACAGCAGTACCAAAGCACCCCCTACTGACGTAAAGGTGTATTTCCTTGATGTAAATACTAAATAATGGTAGAATCGTTAAATTAATTACTAAAAATTAGGGGGGTTGTCTGTTTAAGTAAAACTAAACACGTAACATTTCCAATCTACTAAATTAACATCATGGTTAGTGTAGCAGTCATTGTTATTTTTGATGTCGTGTTGAAGACAGAACTAAGCAAAATACAAGTAGGCCTATTATAAACAATGTTAAAGCAATCGTTGCTAAGAACTGTTTTGTCCTTTTGTCCAGGAGACTCCCATGTTTCTGTGCTGCATAAATTAAGTTGTCGGTAGAAGTAGGCAGGTTACTGTCCAATGGTGGAAAACTAACAGACAAAGCCACATCAGTTGCCCGTTTAGGGGCACGATCACGTTAAAAGTGCAATGTGATCGTGCCCCTGCCGCGACTAGGTTTATAACATGATGTAATAATTTTTGTTACTTAAGGATATACAAGCTTGTTATATTTTCCTTTGTGTGTCTCCTCCCTGCTAGACAGAATGGTGTGGGTCTAAACTCCATGTTTACTCGTGTAGGGGGCATCGTAGCTCCTCTCATCAGACTCCTGGCAGTCTACCACAACACCATTCCCATGCTCATATATGGCATGGTTCCCCTAGTTGCCGGGGGTCTAGCCTGGCTGTTGCCTGAGACCCTCCATATTGAACTTTCAGACCATGCTGAATCAATGTAAGTTGAACAGGCCATTGTGCAACAGTAAAAAAGTTAAATATAAATTTTTTTCTAATTGAAACTTAATGATTCTTAATGCTGCCATTCTTTGTTTGTGATTTCAGAACACCAGAAAATAGGATTAACAAAAATGGATTCTGTGACAAAGAGGAGAAGTTAAACAAAGACACTAAAATATGAATTACGATGAGTTAGTTTTCCCCCCAGATTTTGTTGAACTACTAAGTACCAAACAGAAGTTATTATATATTTGTATTTTTTTAGTCACAATCAATATATAAATCAGTCAGATAAAAATAAATATTTCAACCAGAATTAATTTCATGTTATCTGTCACGATCGGCGTGCACAGGCCTATGCGCGCTCCGTGCGTGCCTTCCCTAGTTGCGCACCTGGGAGGGATTAGCCCCACAGGTGCGCCTCCTCTAGCATTGATTGTGGGACTATTTAAGTTCGGCCAACAGCGCTAGGTGCTGTTGGTCATTGTTTTGGCTTATGCCCTGTGTGTGTGTGTCTTTATGTTATTATAACAACGGTTAACAGCTTTTCACCCGTAATTCCACGTGTGTGTTTCGCTGGCTCGCGCTTACTCTTGCTCATCACGCACCATCGTCACAGAATGACCAACCGTAAGAAGAGAGTAGCGGCCCGCAAGGCACACACTCCTGCAGTGTCTCTTCCCGCGGGCCCGACAATGTCCGGAGAAACGGATTTTCTCCGCTCGGCAGGCGTCTGCTATCCCTCGGCAGAGCGATGACGGCGAGGAACAGGGGAGGGCTCCACATTTCTACCGGCGGGAGTCCTCCCTCTCCAGTGATGAGGACGACGACGACTGGGCAGCGTGGTCGCTTGTTGCTGGCTGGTGCTGTTGGTCATTGTTTTGGCTTATGCCCTGTGTGTGTGTGTGTGTTTTTGTTATTATAACAACGCTTAACAGCGTTTCACCCGTAATTCCTGGCTCGCGCTTATTCTCACTCATCACGCACCATCGTCACATTATCTGGGTCTTCATTCATTATTTAATATTTGAAGTAGTTGTAACATTGACAGTGTAGTTTTAAAGGCACTAAAGTATGAGGAGCTTTCTGCCATTTCCCAATCAATGTTTTTGTAAGGTATCTATATCCAACAAATGAGACCATCAGCAAAAAACAGGCAATTGTGATTGTTATGTCATCAAACAATAGATCCGTCAGAATGAAAATGGACTAGTGTAATTGAAAAACAATGGTTTATTGACCATAAACGTATGTTGTTGGTCAAAAGCGGAGCATCAGGGTTGCTCAGGCCAAAGAAACAGAGACCCCATCCCCCTCAGTCTATAACAGGAGGAGAAAACAGGGAGTACAAAAAGGGCAGCACACCCCTACAGCTTTCGAAGAACTCTCTGTAAGTGTGGCATCACCAAGGGGACAAGAGATATAACGTATACTGAACTTAACTAGAGTGTGGGTATACTGGTAGCCAACTATGCCACTCTTGGAATTTCACCCAGAGAATTGTTAGCCTACGCTAGCAGACTCAATAAGGCACACAAGTTTGTTAACACCAAGAAGCAAGGGACGTGGGTTTTTAATTTAAAAGTGCAAGTTTATTCACTATTTATTTATACTTAGACTATTTATTTATTGAGGCTTTAGGGGACTGAAAGACTTTCAAACAGATTACTAAGATGTCAATGAATTATCAAATATATTTTATATCAAGAGTAGTTTCTAATAATTTTGAATATTGAATAAATTAAGGTTACAATTAGGTAATTTAGCAGACGCTTTTATCCAAAGCGACTTACAATTACATTGTTCTATTACATGGAGCAGATAGGGGTTATGTATCTTGCTCAAGGATGCTGACAGGCAAGCTGACTCTGGGGCTCGAACCCATGACCTTCCGGCTTGGAGTCCAACACATAGACCACTAGACTATCCTAAAATGCCATTCTTAGATTACCAATCCATAATCTTCACCCAGTTCAGTCAGAAAGATGCCCACTAATATAATTAGGAAATGTGTAACAAGGATTAAACTTGTAGAGAAGAATAAACTACAGTTAGTTGGGCAATACGAGACCAGAAGGTTGTATACAAGTTGATACGATCTATAAAATGGTTTAAGTAAAATACATAAAACAAAAGAAATAAAATATCAAAAAAAGAATACAATTCTCTTAACCTGCATTTAAATAGTCAGAACGCTCTTGCTGCGCAAGTACCGCACTCAAGGGAACTTTAAATACCAACTAGTACATAAATATAAGCAGAGACAGAAACGGCAGCGGCGATGTGATTCAGCACTAGTTGTATAACGAGGAGGGCAGACTTACCTACAAGGCACTGCAACAAAGTTATAAACAGAAAATGCCATCTATACCAGTCGAAAGTGTAATCATTTAATTACACACCCCCCGCCAATAAAGGCTATTAAGCCAAAGAGGGAGAGAATCCACAGCAGTCACAGCTCCAAGAATCTAAAGCTGAAAACAAACCACGCTAAAACATCATGCACCACGAACAGCACCTACCTGAATGGCAGCAGCGATAGCATTCCATGACACAAACCTCACCGAGCAGTGGTGAGAGAAAGAAAGAGTAAAGCCGACATGCAACATGCACATAAGCAATTTGGACAAAATGAGAGAGAGAGCAGACTGGAGCTTCTTCCTTTATCCAGCATGGAACCAGGGGCATAGTAAGCATTTTTAATGTGTGTGTGTGTGTGTGTGTGGGGGGGGAGGGGGCAGTAGGGGTGGGTGTCTGAGGCTAGAACTAGGGTACTCTGACCGAGTACCCTAGTTACTAGGGTAAAATAAATAAATAATTTCAAATTTTTCTTCAGTTCTACACTACCTGATGTTGTGGAATATCTATTATAAATTACTCTTATTCAACAAACTGTCTTTAACTGGGGTTTTAATTACATTTCCAAATGGGTACACTATGTAAAAAACTGTGCTGGTCAGTGAAATTAATGAACGACCTTCAATATCTCACATGCAGGCTCATATACTGGGACACAAACATCCTGCCTCTCTACTCCTCCCTGCCGCTAAAGTCCTGGTTAGACCAAACATTCTCTTTCTGAGAAGTTCCCTGAAAAGAATGACCTTGGCTGCTCTACTTAATATCATGTGTGTCAAATGTGGTATTTTTCTATCACAATTCCTCTCTTTGAACAATCCTTGTTCACAAAAATTAATATATCACAGTATACCACAGTACCTTAAAAGCAAATTATAAAATAAATAAAATAGTTAGTGTAGAGGACACCACCCTATCTCTCTCTCACCCTCTCCCTGTTGCAATCCCACTTTCATGTGATATAAGGAGAAATTATATCAACAGGCCTGCCAGGTAACCAACATACTGTATATACCCGGGAAGATTTACAACCTAAACAGTCCTTTGAACTATACAACCAACCCCTTTGCCAGACTTGGTATCCACGCTACAGGAAATGCCAAATATGGTGTTTTGACCCCACTAAGAGTCCAGAACACTAATCTCCATGGATGAAACTACAACAGCATGTGGACCCGTTAGCTAAAACAATCTCTTTTCCTTTCTCTCTCTATCTCTCTCAAGGAATGGATCAAAGACCCTTCCTTCCTGGCTTCAAAATGTTCTTGTTGTTGAAACCATATACACTCACCAAAGGATTATTAGGAACACCATACTATTACTGTGTTTGACCCCCTTTCGCCTTCAGAACTGCCTTAATTCTACATGGCACTGATTCAACAAGGTGCTGAAAGCATTCTTTAGAAATGTTGGCCCATATTGATAGGATAGTATCTTGCAGTTGATGGAGATTTGTGGGATGCACATCCAGGGCACGAAGCTCCCGTTCCACCACATCCCAAAGATGCT
>JAOEHI010000697.1:0-13468 GCA_025447815.1 Percopsis transmontana
AGCAACGCAGGAGACGTGTGCACTTAGAAGCGCAGGGAGACGTCACGTCGGCCCCTGTGAACGGGCACTGCACTAGTATAGTCTAATAGTGCACGCCAGGTGACTGCTGACGTGATTACACTGTTGCAGACTCATTTGAAATGTGGAAACCAAATCACGGCAGTTATTTCCTTGAGTCTGTGCACACTCCTGTCCCCGTGAGCCAGTCCCAGACTCCAGGGTAGACTTAACATTCGCCTTTGCCTTTGCCCGACTGTTCCAACAATATTATACAGGTGGATTTTTTCCCAATATTACTGTGAGTCTTTAGTCCTGGCTTGTGTAGTGATTTATAATCCCACACCTCTAGGAGCCGATGAGGTGAGCTCTCTGCTACTGACACCTCCATATCAGGGCTAAACAGGAGAACAGCTACTAGCATTAAACATCTACCAACCGTTGTTGCTGTTACTTCCTATAGCTTGTTGCCAGCTAACAGTTCCATGGAAAACAATGGAGTTATGCACCAGAACCCCAGAGGGGAAGTTTCATATATTAAAATATCTACGAAATACATAAATTACTTTTTGAAGGTCCAGGATTTTTGGCATTAATTCTATCAGGGTTAGAGGTTCCATTCCCTAGGTGGTATGGAGCAGGGCATTAACACTGCCAGGGTTAGGGGTTCTCTTCCCTGTGTTGCTCAGTGGGCAGACCATTACTAAGAGGTGCAAGGTGGCGTAGATGATTCATAAATTATCACATTATTATTCAACTAGAACTGTCAGGGTTAGGGGTTCCATTCCCTGTGCAGATTAATGGCTAGAGCATGGCACTAACACTGCCAGGGTTAGGGAATTGGTTCCTACCGGGGCCATGTTTAATATGCATATACTGATAGCCCAGCAACGTTCAATAGGTTATAATGAGTGTGTGTGTGTGTTTGTGTGTGTGTGCGTGTGTGTGTCATACATAAATGAAGGCTTGTGGGCACATGCGTGCCGTAGATCTGTGTGTTAGTTTATCTGTATGAGCGAGCACCTGTCTTCATAACCCCCAGCCCTTCACAGTCCAGTGCGTCGTTGGAGCTCATTTCCATCCAGAGGCATCTGAGCGGAGTGTTGATTATGCTGCGTTACGCGGTGAGGAGGCAGCTCTGATACACACCGCGGGCCCCCCTGCTGACAGCCATTATCTGCACTCCCACCGTCATGCCAAAGGTCACGCTCATTTCTACGGTCACGCTAGAGAAATGTCTAGGTTGAAAAGTGAAATTAGTATTAAAGGGACACCGTACGTTTCTGCCCCAGCATACTGTTTATATTTTGAAACACAACATGCACATGAGAGTGAAGGAGAGGAAGAGGCTGTGAGCTCTGTCGGGGGAGGAGTAGAGTGGGGTGCCTGTACACTGAACTATACACTTTTATAGAAAACACAACATGACATTGACCTCTTTAATGCGTATAAAATATATTTTTCTTGAATAAAATCACATTAACTTGATATTTCTGTTTCTCATTGAGAGCGGTTGCATCTTGTTTTAAGTAGATTCTATAAATAAAGTTGCATCACCCCATTTCCAAATAAAACTCACTTTTAAGAAAAAGCAGGCTCTGCAACTGACTGCAACTGATAAGATGTAATGATGCTGTGAGCTGATGGACCTTCTGCACTGTGTCCAAACACAGACAGGCTGCACAGCCAAGCTACCGTCTGCGTGTCACTCTGTCAGCCAGAGCCAGAGATTAGTCTGTGTCTGTGGTGGACTTCCCCTTTTGCCAAACATTGGAGCAGTGCAGGAATTAATGGCTGCTATCTATAGCTCTGCAACAGTACTAGGAGGTGATTTGTTTTTTTCCCCTAGGCCAGAGGAAGCATATCTTAGCCCAGTCTTTGATTCTTGTGTCAACAATGGCAATGGTATCAAAGGAAAATAGATATTAAAGAAGAGCCCATGTAGTTTTTCCACAGGCTGTGAGAGGTGATCAAAGCTTTCTCTGTGTGGTAAATGGAATGCATGCGCTATGGAGATAATGAAGCCTTTAGTGCCTCTAGAGCTGAAAATAGGTCTTGTCCTCATCCACACATTAGAGTCTGTTTATGTGGACATATATATAAATATATATATATGGCTTGTTTATGTTTACGCATAAACACACAAACACACACACACACACACACACACACCAAATTTAAAGAAATTAATTCTTTCAGAAACTCTGTTTTACATTTTGAACTATAACTCCAGAATCGTTTTGATGAGATTTTCTTTGATCATTATTTTGTGTATTGGAAGTCTTGCATCTTTTTGTATTATATTACAATTACAATTAGGTCATTTAGCAGACGCTTTTATCCAAAGCGATTTACAATTACATGCTGCTATTACATGGAGCAGGTAGGGGTTAGGCATGGTTCTCAAGGATGCATACAGGTAGGCCAACTCAGGGGCTCGAGCCCACCTAGACCACTAGACTATCCTGCCCCATATTATATGTTTAGTTCTTTTGTTGCGAAAAAACATCAACAATGGGAAGGGTAGCATTCACTTAAACAGGCAACCTGTTTTTGGCATGCCAATATATAAACTGAGCATTTTTCAATTAATAATTAACAATTTTAATTCTCCATTTGTCTCGGCAGCCCATGAAAAATGATCTCAAGTTACTCCAGTTTGCAGAATTTAATTGTTGAAGCATTACAGTACATATATACATGGAAAAAATTAATTATGGCCACTGCACTTATATGTATATGTTGTAAAAATACAACATATACAACATATACAATTACATTTATATTGAATACATTTATACTTATATTTATATATTTTTTAATTATTTAATATATACATTTCATATTTTTGATATTTATATTTATATTATTAAGAATATGCAGTGGTCTCTTAATTTTTTCCATGGCTATATATATAGGCTATGTTTTGGATAAAATACTGGAAATACCTGAAAGTTAACTCCTGAAAATAAACTCTATACCTGAAAGTAAACTCTATACTTTACAACAAACATGAGTAAAAGAATAGGTCAACCAGTAGATGCAGATAGACTTTTATGGATTATTATTGTTGCATGTTTATGAGAAACAAGGCATCACAAAAGTTCAATTCCACTCGTTCAATCTCATGCATGCTAGCATTAGTCAAGCCTCCCCCCCCCCAACATTAATCTCAGCCACAATAAAAGGCCAGTAATAAAATATGTATATGGTCCAGCGGCCATACACAATCACTGTCCTCGCTGTTATCAAAGGCGAATAATAGTTATACATTTCATGAGGTGGAAAGGGGAATTTGATGAGTAATAACAAGTTTTCCCGGGGACATATTGGCAACACTACAGGGGAAAAGTCATTCCGTCCGCAGATCCTGGGCTACCTCTAGAATCGGTCAGATCTAGAAACATATAACCACTATAGTTTATGCCCCTCACATGCTTTTAGGGTGTTTTTTTTCTTGCTTGAATAATAAACGATTTCTTCCCCTCCCCTTTTAAATGTAATCAACCTAGGCCATAATTATATCCTTCATAGGGCCTCAACATACCTTGCAGGCACTTATTAGGAATTTGCATTTATAATTGCTCTCTCTTCCTGCCGTGCTCCACTGATTAACAGAATTGCAATAAACAAAACATATCCCAGAGTGCTTCCAACAAGCAATCAATAGGGAATCGTTCTCTTTAATCATCTGATATTTTGATTAGAAACTGCCACCTAATTTTCAGTGTCTGCTAGATTACTGTGCGTTGCGGTACCACTCCGATCAAGTGTAATATGTATACGTGTCCTTGAGCTGTGTACCGAGCCTGTTACATTCATTGATATGTTGATATTAAAGTTTTGTTAAAGCCTCAGCTCTGGTAATGAATGATTTTTGTATCACGGCTTTGTTCTTCTGTGACTTTTCTGCTATTACGATATAAACTCTTTGGCTTTGTATGATCTATGTGCAGTGCTACACAGCCAACGTAGCCAGCGTAGTTAGTGTTGAGGCCCAAATTTAAAGTGACAGAAACTCACAGCGGGGAGTCCAGAAAAATGTATTGTTCAATAACAACAAATTGCTTAAGTGTGTCAATGCAGTCATCATACATGTGGAAAATGTGAAAGTAAAATATAGATATCTAAGTACATTGGATGTTATATCTAAAAGATTGTTCCTACTGTCCCACTATTTTACTGAGATAAGAAATAAGTATATTTGAAATCGCATAAAAGCCTGTGATTCAGCCTTTGTCTGTGAAAGACATTGTCTGAGTCAGGCTGACTCTGATGTTACAGTAATTTTTTACTTCTGATGGTTGGAACTGATTACAGGCTATTGACTCACCTTCGATGTGTGGCAGGAACAAGCTACATTGACATCAGAGCAGAGATGTGATGAGAATTGTGGGAATTGTGCTTTATATCAGTGCTTGGGTTAAGAGTAGGGAAATCAAGCCGTCAAATACTGTATAACTGCTGTATTACAGTATTGCTGCATTGGAAACTGGATTCCTGCTCAGAATCAGATACCTCATACTGGTATTCTGCTAGATGTTTGAAACTATCAATACCAATGAAAGGAGGAGGAATGAAAAATACAGAATGTTAATTCTTCCGTTTGCACATTCAGGGACAATAAACACATCTTAGCAAGAATAATGATAGTATCTTATTTCCACATGTCTTGCTTATAATTCTATTCATTTCACACACTGACACACACACACCTGGTTCAGGTCCAAGCCATGACGTGTTTTCACCCAGTTTCCAGCGTTAAGAGAGATATTTTTTAATAATACTGCAGTACAGTTTATTCACAAAGCAACCAGATCACTTCATTAGATTTTATATTTGGTCCTTATATTATTCTCGGTTTTTAATGCGTATTTAATTAGTCACAATACAATTTCCTTCTGTCTGTCTACATGTTCAGAATGAGTGATGGTAGTCATACCTTGTGGATGGCACATCCAGTAAGCCTGGGAACTTCAGAGCTCTAATTACTAATCACTGATCAATGTGGAGACCGAGGAACGGGCCAGGCTCCTTTCTTAATCCTGCAAAAAAAAAGCAAGCGTGCGTGTTTGTGTGCACGTGTTCGTGTGTGTGTGCAACCAGTCAATGAAACTAAGCCTACAGTTTTAAGCGGAGGCAACTCCGAGGTGTTCTTCCATTGCTTCGCCAACCATGAACAGGAATGTGTGCGCCGCGCACTCGAACCCCGCACGGCAGAGCTTCCCTCTCGCTAACGGCCGATAATTCATCACACGCCACATTCCCTACGTCAGGTCGCTGGTCGCAGCCTGCGGCAATTACACCGGAGTAGAGGAATGTGTGAACATCTAGTGTGACCTGTATAAATCATATCCCATGGCATATTTAAGGTATTATCTTGCTATAATGAAATATTCAAATGCAGCCGGGGGTTGCTTTCAGCACGATGGAACAGGTAAGTCTGTAATGGTGACACAACGGCCCGGGTGGAATAAATGGGATTCATGGGAAATGAATGAGAGTCTCCCGGATCTCGATGTGACGGATGAGGCCGGTAAGTGGGTCAGAACCGCAGGTTGGCTGGTTGGCTGGTTGGCTGCTTGGCTGCACAACTGGGCCGAGACACAACGCCCAAGGCACTGAAGAAATATCTGCGTCCTCGCAAAATGCGATCTCCATCATTAGCATCAGGGAGTTATTCACATATATTTGTAGGCCTATTACCTTAAAAAGTGAAAATGAGAAGGAACAACAAATCAGTGGTTGACCCAAACGGGGGGCGCTCTTGAGGTTTGTTTTGAACCCTGTTGGTCTTCAGAGGTACCACGTGAGGGCATTGATGGAGCCCCATTGGAGGCAGTAGAATTCCTGGCAGCAGACTGTGGTCCCACTAAGATAAACCAATAAGTGCTTCATGCATTAAACATGAGAGGTTCAATTTGGATGTGTCGTCCCTAAGAGTTTAGGCTTTGAAAGGAACTCATTCATATTTTAATCACACTGGAGGTTCAATTAATCATTGCATGGTTTAAGGGTGAAATCAATGAATATTCAGTCGCCAAGCTAAGAGACTCCTGACCCTAGCTACTTACTTTGGGTTTTAATCATATTCCTGCATATTGCTCCTCATCCCTCTTCTTGGGCTCTCCAAGGAGTGGCACCACCGACTCAAGGTTGCCTATTTATTTGTGAAACATTGTGTGGCTTTTCTTTAAAGTAAGAAAAACAAATATGTGTTAATTGTGTGCACAGTCAAACACGAAGTCAAAAATAAGGCTGGCTGCAGTTCTATAAATTCAGTGCCTAATCTCCATGGTCTGGGGACCCCTGAAGCTTTGTGGGAACGAATCAACTCTTCAGGGATTTAAAGAGTTGGATGTAAATAGAGGTGACTCTTTGCATGCTAGAAAGCCTGGCAGAAAGCCCAACAGCTTCTGTGTTTTTTGAGATTAACTAAGAAGAAAAAGCTGGCACTAAGTTATCTCATTACCCGAATAAGATGCCCATGTTTTCCTTTAAAGGCACACAGTGAGCAGATATTTGGGGTTCTGGGGGCACAATAACACAATCAAGTAGTTTACCTTTAACATTGAGGCATGGTTTCTATATAGGTATTGACATACAGTAAGTAAAGGATCCCAACACGCTGTAATAGACCTCTCATTGCTCGCATCGGCAGCGCCTTACGAGTATAAATTTAAAAAGTTAATAGGAGCATAGAGCAGAGTTTTTCTTTTTGTTTACTTTTGGGTTTCGTCAGTGCTCACGTTAATTTCTGTGCAAATTAAACTTTTGACATATGTGTCAGATATATTGAGATCTTCGTTTGCAAGTTATATGATGTTTGCTAACAGCTGAAGGTTTAAAGACAGCTGCCGGTGCGCATTATGCTGTAACGTTGGTGTGGGGGAGGATCCAAGTGCAAGGGAGGCTTGGAGACAGGAGTGCAGGTAAGTAAGGAATGTACTTCGGCAGGTTTGTGGTAAAGGTACAGGGTGGTTCGGTACACGGAGTAGTCACTATGGCAGAAGTACAGACCAGTAGACAGGAATTGTCACTTAAGACTGGCACATGAAACAGCAGCAGCAGAACATTACTACTGCAAGGAGCAGTGCCCCAGATGTTACATATGCACGTCACCCTTTGACAAAATCTTTTGGTTATCAATGAAAAAGACTAATACCAACGGACATAGTTGCACGCTTAGGTAAGGTACGTTGCTATGCTAGGGGCTTTAAATTCGCTGCTGAGTGATTTGAGTGACGTGAGTGACGTGTTGTATATTCGCTGGAGTGATAGCTTGCATATATAAAAATGCTTATTTTGATTACTTAATGGTCTCACAATTGACCAACACCAGTCTTCTCCAGTGGGAATCTGTGCCTTTGACAAAATGTGTTTGTTTGCAACACATGGGTTGATCACAGTCTGTGTGGTAGGGGCGAATATTGAAAACGCCATTCATGCTTCTCATAGGGAAAACTGGTTAGACCCAGAAGTCCTTATTTGGGCACAGGCACCTCCCGAAATTGACGTATGACTTTGCAGTCCTATGGCAATGACCAACAATGCAATGGTACTGCATGGGTAGCAAAGGAATTGGCGTGAAAATTCTTGTGAGTGATCACTTGCCAATTGTGTCATCCACTGAAATGGAGACACGCAGATCTCCTCTGTTATGGCTGAATAAGGCCGGGCTAAGCTTGATTAAAAAGGAATTAAATATGCAGGTTGTGCGCCACAGTTCCCCAGAAGAACATTCCAGCGCTCTGCCTTTTAAGATCCTCTGAGTATCTCCAGACAGTAATTTAGCGCTTTAGTTCCCTTGGCCGCGCCGGCTGAGAAATTATGTAGCTGGGAAGCTGGAGACTGAGCGTGTAAAGGAGGGCTCCTCTGGAGCGTCTCATTGGCTGCCAGGGAGGCTGTGATGCAGATGAGCCCGTATGGCTGGAGAGAGGTCAGCTGAGACCAAACTCTCTGTACTCCACAATACTGTAGCATGTGAGGTTAGGACAACGTCAGCATCCGTACTATTTTTAGCAGACACTGTAATTATTATTGCATTAGAGTAATGTCCAGGGCTTGAACCCATGACCTTGCGGCTGGGTGGCCACTAGACCATCTTGTCACTGTAAGTGAACTCTGAATTTCAAGATGGTGTCCATGTGCACGCTGTGTTACAGAAAGGGCCTCACAGTGCTTTCCACCTTTTTGTTGTTGAAGGGAGCTTCTTCTTGTCCTACAAACAGTCAGTTCCACTGGGAGGCTCACCTCCAGTAGTTCTGTGTGAGGCCTCTGTGTTCTACACACTATTTATTAATACCACTAGTATGCGATGTATACTCTATTTTATTAAGTACATGGCGCACACCAAGGAATTCAGACAGGGTGAAGCAGGCAGATGGGGAGAGAGAGAGAGACAGGTAGACAGAGACAGATGGTTAGAGAGAGAGAGAGAGAGGGGTAGAGAGAGAGAGACAAACGGGTAGAGAAAGAGAGACAGATAGGTAGAGAGACAGATGGGTAGAGAGAGAGAGAGACAGACGAGTAGAGAGATTGAAAGACAGACAGGTAGAGAGAGAGACAGACAGGGAGACAGAGAGAGAGAGGGAGACGGCAGAGAGAGAGAGGGAAAGACAGGTAGAGAGAGAGAGAGACAGATGGGCAGAGAGAGAGAGAGAGAGAGACGGGTAGAGAAAGAGAGAGACGGACAGAGAGAGAGCAAACGGCAGAGAGAGAGAGGAAAAGACAGGTAGAGAGAGAGACAGACAGATGGGCAGAGAGAGAGAGAGAGACGGGTAGAGAAAGAGAGAGACGGGCAGAGAGAGAGAGAGAGACAGACAGACAGCCAGAGAGAGAGGCTTACACTCCCCGGCAGCTTGTTGACAACAAGATTGTGCTGCTCAGGAGGCGACGTGTTGCCCCCTGACATGGTGACACATCCGCCCCAGTCCCTGTGCCAGGCGCTACCATGGCAGAGGTGCTGCATTGGGCATCTAGTGTGTGTGTGTGTGTAGGGGGGGTGATGGAATGTTGGCTCTGGCACGAAGGCAGAGGGAGGTGCATCGCTCTAAATAACAGTGCTTCGGCCTGACAGGCTGGTAGGGAGAGGTTGTCAAGTATGGGCGCTGGTCAGCCCCCCCAGCTCACCAGGAGGTCTCCAGTTCCCTGCGTTGTCTCCTGCCTTCTCTAACATGTGTCATCTGAAAATATACAGTATGACACACACACACACACACGTACATACACGCCCACGTGTGCACAGAAACTCACGTCACTCTGCACACTTGGTACTTCGTTGCTCAGAACAGAACATTTCCCAGAATGCTCGTAGGCAGGGCGCACTTTGGCTGTTGCTGCCCCTCCACCGACTGTCAGGAACAGAGAAAATAAAAGAAACGGAAAATCAATGGGGTTTCCTTGCGGGAGGATGCAGGGGCTATTTTCCCAAACCCCAATTACAGCGGACGGCCACACATCAGCTGCTGGCTGATCCTCCGTGCCACCATGACACTATTGATGTCTCACTAGTCCTGTGTGTTTCCAGGCTTTATACAGAGACGGCCATTTACTGCCTGAGCATTTTCAGTGTCATCCTAACAGCTGCTGGTGCCTAAGATGTGTTTAAGGCTGACAGTTGAGTGGCACACCCGCTGAGCTCATGAAAATGCACGTAAGTCTTTATTTTGTAGGGTTTGGTCATAATAATGGATGGGAATACAGACAAAGACAGATATATTTTGACAGGTAGATTATATATCTTTTCCTACCTCCTGTTGCTAATTTCCCTATCCTCGTTGGACTTTTCAACATTAAATGTAATCTTATAATTTGGCAATAAATGACAACTTCCGTATAAATTAACCGTTTCCCTTATATGTAATAAGTGTGATCCTTTCTCAAAATTTCTCAAAATTATTTGTAAATGTAAGTACAATGATCTATAAATATTCCACGATTTACAAATGTGTTTTGCTATCCACAAACACAAAATCCCTTACTCATGACTTTTAAGTTTCCATTTAAAGAAATGTGCTATGATTTGTACAAGATGTGTATTCGTAAATATATTTTTGTAATTTGTAAAAATACATTTCTCATGAAATGTCATTTGTAAATCTGCAATTCTGCAATTCTCATTTGTAAATCTGCAAAAGTGTTGAATCTGCATTTGTGAATCGACCAATACACGTATTCATACCTTCGTCCAATGACATAATTTTTAAACATTAATTTCACTCATTTGCAATCCATACACAAATATCTCCTGATCCATAAATGTGCCCCCCACCTTTCGACAATGACATCAGGTAGGCAGCAGTGTTTTTCAATGAGCCAGAGAGCAAGTTACACTGGTGATATTTGTGGATCATGGTAAAAATTATTTTGTTAATTCAGCAGTTAGAATGGTTAATATGCAAACAACTGCTAACAACAAACATTCCAAATTATCCAGTGATGGTTTTGTTAAGATGAATAGGGCTCTCTTCCTAATACTCTCATTCAACCCTCCCCCTTGATTCAGCGGGTCTTACATTGGGGGGTGACCCTTCTGACAGACCTACATGGAGCATAATAACATAGAACAGGACATAACTCTCAGGAGTCCCTGAACGTTAAAAAACGTGTTACACTTATAGGAACTTTTAATTAAGCAACAAGCTTACAAGTTCAGGCTGGTAACTAGAGGTCTCTAGAGGTAAACATTTTATCATGGCTAATATCCTGTATAGAGTTAGGTGGCTTATATTTCGAAATGTGTCTCCAAGACGCTGCCGCACGCTGCCGGCTAGAGGCATCAGTTATTGGCTGGTTATAAGCTAGCATATTTTAAAAGGAATATATAATTTGATAACAAATTTTATTTTTTAACCTGATGGGTCCCTCAAATAAAGACTGAAAATACATACTAAATTACTAAGGTTTATATAATTTCACACGATGGATGGTGTGCTTTCTCTGACATAAACTTAGATATCATCTTTTATTATCTTGTATTAGAGAATACACGGGCAACAACCTATTGGCAAAGTTTAATGGCTTTAGATTAACGTGATGGCAGTGAATAAAAAACGCTCCTTTTTGGCATCACCAACGCCAATGGCACCCCCCACAGTGGCCTTCAAGGCAGAATAGAACGTTGACCCCTGCTTACAGCAAACATGCGCAATGCATTTTTGAGTCTGCATGTGGAATTGCTCCTGCCCCCCAGGTAAATGGATGGTAAATGGACTGCATTTATATAGCGCTTATTTGTACCAAACAGGCCACCCAAAGCGCTGTACATTGCCTCACATCCACCCATTCACACACCGATGGTGGTGTCTGCCATGCAAGGCGCCATCCAACACACCGGGAGCAGTTAGGGTTAGGCGTCTTGCTCATGGACACCTTGACACTTAGACAGAAGTCAGTGGGTATCGAACCAGCGACTTTTTGATCCCCCCTTTGCCACTGTCGCCCACAATGGTGGCTAAATGGGTACTACATCTTGATTTAAAGTGAAAACTGTGCCCGTACAAGTTAGAGCAGTAGGTAGCAGTAGTAGTAAGAAGACACTGAAGGGGGGTGTAACGGGACACAGCTATTATGTTTTCAAATGTTATACTGAGAATGGGATGTAACATGTATGACCCAAATCATAGTATTGCACTGCCTCTACATACTGTAGCATTTCAGTTCAGCTCAGTTATCTGTCAATGACATTTCAGATTCCTCCTTCTCTGTGACTGTTGACTGCTTTTAGATTTAGCTCACATATGGGTTCAATTTAAATTGGCACTGACAAATATTTTTCTCCAGAGAATTTTCGAGTGGAAAATAAAATAGATATTGTGAAAGTCACTCTGAAAACTTTTCCTTGGGAGGAACAAACTTTGAAATTCAAATGTGGCGCAGCTCTGTGACAGCGGCGCATGAGAACAATCTCTAAGCGACACAGTAGAGGCGATGTGGTGGCTTCTTTTCTTCAAATGCTGCCAAAATAATTGAAAGGAGTCCCTCTGAGGACAGATCATCCAATGTTTGTTTTTGCCTCATCCGTGTGCCTCACTTTAGAGCGGCCCTGACACTGACAGCGAGAACACTCCTGTTGTTGCACCTGTGAAGTTAAAGGCAGTTGAAATACCTGCTAAAATACGGCAAACGGCGGGCGCAGCGCAGTCACTTAAAACAGTCTCTGAGCATGTCTTTTCAATAGATCCGAGCTGACACAGGAATACGTGAGATTCTGGCCTAATTTCTGCAATGTAAATAGGCCTATTTCTGTTTGTAAAGACACACTGAATTTTCGTTCCTCTGTGTGAGCCAGCGTGAGGTTTAACGTGACAACAAGGTTTCTGTGTAAGTCAGTCGGCTAATTTACTTGAGTAAGAGTGCCACAATATCTTTACTTTGCCTTAATTTTCAAAGCATTTTTGTGAACAGAACCTATAATTGCATGCTCATTTCAATCATTTACAATAATACAAATTAAAGCCACTGAACCAGTCACTGAACAATGAAGTTGTCACGACCCCGCCTGATCCCTGTTTTTGTCCTGTCTCTTGTATTCCCCATTGTCTATTCCATGTTTCCCTGGTGTGCCTTCCTTGTTCCCCTGTGTTCTTCCCGGCCCCTCCCTTGCTCCGCCCTGGGCTGGTTCGTTGTCGATAACTGTCAATGTCTATGTCGCTGGTGTGGAATATATCTGTGTTTTCTCGACTTTGGTGTACCTGTGTTGTTAGCTTCTTTGTTTTGAAGTTTTTGCCCTTGCCTGGCTCCTTTTTATCCTGGTTTTGTATTTTCCTGTTTTAGTTTCTCTATTAAAACACCTTTTGAGCACCACTCCTGCCTGCCTGTGTTTGCACCTGGGTCAAACTACACAAACCCGTGACAGAAGTGGATATTACATTTGAAAAGTGGGTCTGCTGTATGTTAACTGACTGTATATTGATAACATTTTAATTTAAAAAGGTAGGGTGGTTGTTCTTTGGGAAACCAAAAAGCGTAAGCTAGCCAGAAAATTCCCAGCCCTTTGCTTCAGACCTCCAAAGCCACACCTCCAACACACATGAACAGGCACTGCCTGCCTACTGCTGGGAGTCCATGAGAGAGCGTTGGAGGATAACATCGCTACCAATATGAAACTACCTCATAGCTCAATCACATGTAAGAAAACACCTAACATTTAGTGTTGTGTTGCTCGTAAACATTTGGTTCTTTAGGAACTAATCTTTTATATGACCTGGAGTAATGAGTTGTCTCAATGATTGAGTCGTTCATTTTTACGCATGCGCGAATGGTTTTGGACACTTACATTCACTCGTCACATGGCAAGTCAGTACAGGAAAATAAATATTATTTTGCCACTCATAACTATGGGTCTTCGGGTTTGTGTCTTTCGTTCATTTGTCACGTGACAGCTGTATAGGCTCAGCAACAGGACAGAGGGCTATGCACAGGAAACAGAAATGATTGGTTCACGACTCATAACTAGTCTTCGGGTTTG